>JAVJGG010000048.1:6412538-6426567 GCA_035590195.1 Aviceda cuculoides
ACATGGAGGGGGGGGGGAGGGCGGGGAGGAGGAACACAGCCTTCTGGGGTTCTCAAACTTCTTTCCATTTTGACCAAGTGGCAATTCAGGGGAAAAGGTTTATGGCCAAGATACAAACCTTTCAAATATAGGTTGATTCAAAAACTCCTCACGCTACTACCTGATAAAACTCAGGCAGTCTGCCAACCATTTCACATGGTCTCCTAGACAAGAGGATCCTACAATCTGTTCACCACACTCTCCCCTGCCTTTTCCCGATGGTCACAGAAACAACTGGGACAAAATGATTTCTGGTAAGCTCTTCCCCAGCCCTCCCCAGCTCTGCAAGAGAGCAATTCTTCTGCTAGATGCTCACTGACACATATTCCTGAGTGTTCCACATTCCAGACATTTAAGCCAGTATAGCCTTTTTCTCCTGTTTGAAGGTTTAAAGCATTCACCTCAGGCAATTTTCTTCTTACCCAATATGAAGTAATTGAAATTATACTGTTAAGTAGTGCCAGCTCATGCAAATGTATCATTGGAAGAGTTGTCCAGTCAGAAGATCAGATATCATAAAACTTCAATGTTTTCGTAATTTACAAAGACTTCAGAAAAAAACCAGATTTTTCTCATACTACATTAAACAGATTAGATTTTAAGATATGAATAAGATTAGGCCTAAGACTGCACTAGGAAGCTCCAATACAAGAACCTGTACTGCCTACAGCAGCAAAACGATTTATCCACTATAGATCATATCACTAGTGGCACAACTTTCTCAGCAATTTTATTATACGTCTCTAATTGAGAAGTTTATAACTTGGCCAAAAGCATTTCCTCTGAGCTGAAACTTGGTGTAAAAGTCAGGAAGAGTAATAAAAGCACTACTTTATTTTCATACATTTGCCTAATAATGAGCTTAACCAGCCCTAATACATTAGAATTTGAAGAATTTCCTAATCAAGACCTTAAAATATTATTACATATCATTGCTGAGATTCAGACCTGAAGTTTGGAGAATAGGATTTCTTAGGCGTCAAAGAAGTTAAGAGATGTGAAGGGAGTTTCCCAAACCTGAACTGGAAAAGTTGAGAGGAAGCTGGGAGAATTTGAGATGGGGCGTTCTGTTAAAATTGGCTTTTCCATCCCTAGGCCATATAAATCCTGTTGATCAATGCTCAAAAGACAAGCTGACAAGTTTGAGAACACATTAAAAAGCCACCTTTCATTTGCCTACTCTGACTATGATGATGAGCCATCATGTCACAGTGAAATTTATATGCCTTAAAGACAGCTATTTTCTTTTTTATGGTAAGAAAATAGAGATGGGATTTGAAGGTTTAAACAGTTTTAAATGAAAACTAGAATTATTTTTTCAATTTAAGGTCTTATCACAGCTAAGGAATAGTATAAATAGATGTATTTTAAATTAGTTCACAGGAGATTAAGAAAAAGTACTCATATTAATTCCCTTGTTGTTCTGCATTGTCAAAACAAAAAAGGTAGCCTTAGCATTAACAACTTTGAGAGACATTATTTAGTAATTTACAGTAACACTGAATTTCTATTTCAAATTTCTAAAACATTAAGAGAAGAACTTTGCTTTTACTCCATTTGTGAAATCATGGTCTGTCTGCGGTTTGATCTTTTTGTATTAATGGAACAAATATTACAGTTTAAATTGAAGGAAAATACTATTTATGATTAGTTTGCAACTAATATAGTCCAGAAATTCCATATGAAGAAAGAGATGGCTGCCTAGTCATTATAGCAGCATTGTAAAAGGCTAGACTCTTAGATTTTCTTGGATAATTCAATACATGAGAAGCCCTGGTATCAAAAGTTTTCTGAGAGGTATGTTGATGGACTGTGTCTCATGGGTCTCCTGGTCCTGCATTTTCTCTCCTTTGGACTCAAGGCTGTGCTTAGCAGAGTTCGCCTTTAGTGCAAAAAATCACTTCTCCTCCCTACCTGCACCTCTTCTCATAAAGCAGTACTACTACATCTGTCAACTTGTCAGACTGGCTTGCTGCAGCAGGACAAAGCTAATGTTTCAACCCCAAGGTATCTTACTGTTCCTTTTAGCTTCCCTTCATGGTTTAGGAAGAGATATATCCTGAATGTAGCTGCCAGTATCAGCAACACCCATTAGATATTATATTTCATGTCACAAGAAATGTTTGCAAAGGATTTTGCTCTGCTTCACTTACTCTGAATTCTGAATGACCTATATCCTTTTTTCCTAGCCATCAAAAAAGAGACAGCCTTAATGAGAAAATGCCATTTTGTAATTGCTTTTCTCCTCCTTTTTGCAGAATAAATTCCATAAATGTGGTCTTCTAAACATCTCCTGTGTGACTATGAATGTTGATCTGCATGCTTATGAATCTGGTAGCTGCCTGATTTACCCTGTGTGTAGTCAGGGGTGCTATCTCTAACTGCAATATTTTTAGCAAAGGTCAAAAAGGCAAATTAAGAGCCTCTGAGACAAAAGGCATGCCAAGGAATGCCATTGTAAAATTGTATCTATATGTACATTTACCTTATATCTCACAATACATTTCAGACACAGAATTAGCCATCAGAAATTGTAACAGTTAACTGTAGGCAGAACATGAAAGACAGTTTAACAGATTGATTATGAAATGCTTAGGATAGTTGCAGTTTTTTGGCTAACTCAGTCTGTCAAATACTGCAAGCAATGCTGGATAGTCTGTCCCAGCAAAATCCTGTCTAGGTCCAGGATACCTAAAAATTACGGACACATTAATTTTCAGATTTTCCGTTTCCAAGATGATTCACTATGTTTACCCCACAAAACATATGACTAGAGAATATAACAGGTCCTGTGTTGTGCTAGGCACTGTAGAAACAGAAAGCAAACGTAGTCTCTGTTCCAAATAGATTGCAGTCTAAGCATGTTTGTATACTATACATATGTGCAATAATAAATATATACAATATATACGATTATCATCTAATCATTAGAATAGAGTTTGTAGTCTCTCAAAATCTAGGTTGAAACTTTTTTTTTTAGAAAACAAATAAAAAATAAATCCTAGTATTGTTCCTTTGCTGCAGTCTTGTTTTCCTTCTGTTTCTGCTTTCATATTTTTAAAATCTACAGTGTATCAGTTTACAATTCAACTGTGTGTGCGATAATCTCAACAAGGAGAGCTCATGTCTGATTGTGGTTGAAGACTAAGTCTTTACACTTTGCTTTCAAAAACTGGCAAGAGAGCTTCGCTCAAGCATTCTTCTGACACATGTACTGGTATCATTTGTAATGTTCCCTGGCTAAAATGGAATTTACATTTTTCAACTTTTTATCTGAAATAGCATAAAACATATCACCATAGCATAATTGTTACTGTCATACATTTGAAGAACAAATGAAAGTCTAAAGTTTCATAGCTGCTTTACTTCCTGTTAATCCCTGAATTTTGTAACCCTTACTTCTGGTTTTACTTAGATATTAGTATGAGCAAATCTGCATAACTTCTGTATTTGGCATCTCACAGTTTACATTTCTCAACTTTATCTAGTGTTATTTCTGCAATACCAAATCACCATTTACCTGATTTTAAAAAGGTTATTAACCTTTTAAAAAATAACAGAAAGGAGATTAATTACAGATTGGCATTGCTACTGTTAATAGAATAGTCAAAATAACAACCCTGCAGAAAAATGAGTCATTTATCTGCAAATAGGTTTATCTAGTAAAGCAGCAGCAGTCCCCACTAGTCTCTCCCACACCCCAGCCATGTGGTCACACCAAACAAGGGGAGATGATAATTCAAAACAAGAAAGCATGTTATGTTCATGTCATATGTCATGTACAAGAAGCTTTTTTCAAGTTTTGTAATTTCTATTATCCTGAGTCAGTAGGGCTTTGTAGCACAAGATCCTGGAACTTGCTGACTTTAGCACTGACTGTGCTAAACTCCATAAGGCAAAGACTTAGTCCTCCATAAAGCTCGTGGTACATCAACTTAATTTAGACACAATATACCACGGGTAATAAAATATGGCAAGTAGCAGTTAGCAAAGGATGCTGAAAATGACAGGAGAAATTTTTTTCACAGTTACAGGGATAAGCTGGTGATCCAGCCAGTGAAGGTACCCATCTTACTGTCAGCCTGAGAGAATCATAGACCTTTGTTAGCAAATGTTTGCTGACTGAAACCTAGATCCTTCGGAGTCTTATTAGCGAGGTCAAAAATTTAAACAATTTATTGCATTTATTGTTAGCTTTTTAGGTTTCTAAGTCTAAAAGCAAGCCTCTTGTACATTGTAGAAGCATATTTCTGTGTCAGCATCTACAAAATCTCAACTGCATGGAATTATTTCACACTCTTTAATCTGATCATTACCTTACTCGCAGCCAGTGTTTCAACACTGACTCCACAAAATATTTCCTGTCAATATATGCATGAGAAACAAAATCACAGTACTGTTAAATTAGTGTAATAAGCAGGAAGTTATTCCGGATACAGAAATGCTCTTTGTTCTTATGGTAGAACTCAAATTACGGTTTGAAGTACAACTAAATTCTTTCTCATTATGTGCTGTACAGCAATATAAATTTACTGGTCATTAAATCTCTTACAAGGGACCTGGAATACACTTATACCTCCTTCTAGCCTATTGATGGTTAATAGCAATGAAAAGGTTGTGATATGCATTTGCTTCTACTATTATGGAGAGAAGTGTGTTTCACTACCTTATACTCACATCTACTTGCGTTTGCTCAACAACAAAATGTGGCTTAGTATAAACCCCTGCTATTCCATTGATTTAAATTCAGCTGTATCAGTTTACATCCCCTGAATGTCCAGGGGGGTCCAGGCTATTAATAGTTCAGATGAAGTGAATTCTGCTTTTAATTTGTATTTTGAGCTGAAAAAGACCCATAACTTTTCCTTTGTGTTGAAGGTTAGCCTTTTTCTCTTCCTTTCAGACCATTCAAGAGTTGTCTGCAACATGACAAGAAAATTAAAAGGAGTAACCTGGGCTTTCTTCTTATTAAGGATGTATGGCAAAATAAATGAATAATTAATGGAGCTTTTAATATGACAAGCCCTAAAAACTGACTGTAGCTGTAGAAGGATGCAGATGCTTACATTTGAATGTTTTCAGGAAACCTGTGACTTAAAGCTTCAGTGTGAATATCATCATTTATTTCAAAAAGTACAGAAAGACTAAAACTTAGGCAGTATAAATCACTTCAGAAAAATACATAGGTATTGCCAATAACTTAACTGTTGTCTTTAGCCATTCTGATTTGAAAATAAATGAATTCATGCTGCTGTTTTCCTCTCTGTATAGTTATGAAATATATAAACAAATAGTACTTCAAAGACAACATAAATGGATCAAAATAGTTTCATTGCAAATGGAGAAAGATTTGAGATGTGTCTTCTACCTGGGAAAAGCAAGAATACCAATGTGTAGGTGGCTTTTCTGATCACTAAACCTCTATGTATTTTAGCAGTAATAAGGGAATTATAGCACACCATATTAATACATCAGGTGGAGGTAGATTGTCACTTAGGAAATACCTCTAGGAATTTTAGAACAAAATCCTGATTTGACCATTCTGATAATTAATTTACATCTGTGGTGTGGTGCCAAATTCAGAAGTGATAAATAAAAGTATTTCATGTGACACTAGGGAGGTAGAAGAGAGACTGAAGAACTACTAGCCAATTCAATGCAGAAGTCAAAAAAGTGGAAGTAAACTCATGAATCTCTGAAAGTTTGTTTTGTAACACTGGAAACTCATTAGGTCAAGTCTTGTAAATGATCTACAAATACATCGCTGAGAAGACATGACGCTTAAAAATATTTAGCTTCACCATTCACCTTTAGAGGGTGCAAAAGTAGATATTATAGTTTTCCTGGTGGTGTTCTCTTGCTTTTGCTGGGAATTTAGAATACACTGTACTGGTATGAAGTACAATGGTGCTAGCTAGCTGTGAGAACAACCTCAGTAAAAATTGTGAAAATAACACACTGACATTCCTATAAAAGAAAGCTACAATGAAGACACGGGTGATTTTGTTTCTGTTAATGTAATCTGTTCTATTGCTATGTCAACTACATGTCACATCCCAATTTGTCAGGACAATGACCCAGGTTTGCAGGTTCCCAGGTCAGGGTTAAGGTGAAATGACACCAGGGATCCTCTAACTCACAAAACTCAACTTTTAGTCACTCACAACAGGAGTTGGCATGAAACTACCACAGTAAACTGTGTCATATGTGCTAACCACACATCACCACACCCCCCCCACAAGCCCTGCTTAACTGGGGACCAGCTGAGGGGAGAAGCTCAGGAGACCCCTCCTGCCATGTCAGAAGGTTCAGAGCAGAGCCCTCCCCGTGTTCCAGACTCCTTCTCAGAGAGGAGCCCAGGGGTGGCTGGACCCATTCCCCGTCCCAGACTTGGTCAGCGGGTCCATCTCTAAAGGGGTGAGGTGTGGGGGTTATGGGGAAAAAGAGAGAGAAAACAGTGAAATGAGGAAGATTTCTTCCTCCCGCCCACCCAGCACTCCACTGCCAGAGGACACATGCCTCAGCGGGGCCTCCGCTCGTGCCCTTTTCTCCTCTCCGTGCCCCTCCTTCAAGCGGGCCCTCCGGCTCATTAGGCTAATTAGACGTTGCGGGGTTCGCGCTTCCAGAGCCTTCGGGAAAGGGCCGGGCAGGCCCAGGGGTCCTCTGGGGAGCCACTTCTCCCTCCCTGCAGGCGTGACCCTGGTTTGAGCTCCGGCCGTAGCTGGGGAGCTGCCCCGCTCCGCCTTCGGCAGAGGGAGCTGCGCAGGCTCCCTGCTCCGGCCTCCGCGCCCTGTCACTGCTGAGCAGCCTCTGCCCGGTGAATGCCACATTTGAGGCCTTAATGCTTTCTGTCCCTTTCAACGTTCAATGAGCTACACTAGAGCTGTTTAATCAGCAGCTTTCTCCTTATTTCTCTTTCAGATCTGCATCCCAGTAAAGCAAGAAGGAAAACCTGAAGAGCAAAATTGAGATGAAGATAAGCAAGCACCTAAAGGAAACAACAATCAGACCAGAAAAAAGCCCTTATAAAATAATTAGAAGACACACAACTTATCAGATAGTTCCAGATAACTTTCAGAAGTTCATCTGAGATCAAAAGAATTTCAATTAAGATGTGGTTTTCAAAACATGACGTGCTGTGTTAAAGATAATTCATAACACCAGGTGGTGTATAGTGGCCACTAGTCAGGAAAAAAAAAAAATCACCGCTTTGTTTAGGTTCAGATTCCATCACAGTAGGATTGACAGGACACAAGGAAATAGAATGAAGCTGCACCAAGGGAAGTCTAGGTTGGACATTAGGAAAAGGTTCTTCACTGAGAGGGTGGTCGGTGACTGGAACAGGCTCCCCAGGGAAGTGGTCACAGCACCAAGCCTGTCAGAGTTCAAGGAGCATGTGGACGATGCTTTTAGTCATATGATTTAGTTTTAGGTAGTCCTGTGAGAAGCAAGGAGTTGGACTTGATGATACTTATGGGTCCCTTCCAACTTGAGATATTCTATGATTCTGTGACAGTGGCCCTTTAAAGAAGGCTCCAGAGAGAGAAAGGGATGAAGAAACATATAGTTTGAAGGGTAGGGAAAAAAAAAAAAATTTTTTTACTATTTTCATAAGGCAGTGTATGAATTGTCATACTGTAGTGCATCTGAGCAAACTGGTTTGCAACATACTAGCTATTGATAGGAGTTCTTTGGCCTTAGAGAGGGCTTTTGTTTAAGTGTATATGCATTTGCTATACAATCTATGGTTGGAAAGAAACTGCCCACAAAATGTTCTCACCCACTTTTGCATGCTAGTGCCACAGGTCCTGGTAGGTCTCTGCAACAAATACTGCGCAGCATGTAGGACAATCAAAAAGATCAACTTGAAAACAGCACTCAAAGGCAGGTAGGCAGAACAGGTTGGACAAAGGACTCTCTATTTATTTAGATTATCCTCAGTTAGCCCAAAACCACATATAGCATCTTCATTTAGCTATATTTTATGCAGCTGTCTCTGATAAATCTGTCTACTGATGCTTCTTATTTGCAAAGCAAATAGACCCGTGCATTCATTACCTAAACTTTTGTTCAGGTTTCTAGAAAGAGAGTGGAAGCAGAGGAGATGGCAGTCAGGAAGAAGGAGCACTGGGAAGGCTACAAGTAAGCTTCTTGTGCTGGAGGCCTGCAGGATGCAGTCAAATTCCAGGTGCTCTGAATGAACCAAACTGAAAGATGACCAAATTCAACTTCCTGCCTGGTAGGATTTCTGGACCAGGTAGAGAACATTGCCAGAGGTTAAGCTTTATGATACAAGTTGATGGAGGCTATCCTCTCCTAAGGGATCAGCACAGAACATGTTCAATGCCATAATCCTGCACTGCACAGAGACGCTGAAAATGCTTTGCATGCTGAAAGTAGCGTAGTTATATTGTCACAGTGCTTTACCTAAATAACATACTTAACTACTCAGCAGGCTAATGAACCCAGGCAGAATGCCACACTAACACGACTAGACTATTTCTGATACTGAAATGACTTGGCTCAGAGCTTTCTCTGCTATCTCCAGATGCAACTGCCTTGTGATATGTAGTTGGCCTTGAATGGCACAAAGTATTAAAATTTACAAAACATATTATCTGCTGTTTATGTTCCAGGCACCAGAACAAGGTAGACATTGCCTGTCAAACCATATAAAAACATTTAGGAAAAGTGAAACCACAAATGCAAATAAGAGAAAAGAATTAAACCACTCCCCTCCCAATCAGATAAATGGGGTGGGGCAGGGGGAGGGAGGTATTAGTATAATTGCAGGAGTGAGAACAGTGCTTTTCAATTTTGGTGCTGCAGTTATTCACTGAAACAGTTATTGATTGAAAAAGCCCCAAGAGAATTCTGATTATCCTAATATTTTTCCCTGGGAGTGAAAGGTGCATGCTTTCTTATTTCATTTTATGCAAAATTATAGTAATTGGTATCTGACCTTTTTGGAATAGACTGTTAAGCTTTACACTGCTGGATTTTTTTCATTGAATCAATTATTTAAATTATGGCTATCTCAAAAGGAGCAACAGGGTGAAAACAAGAATAGAATATTTAAATGAAACTGAAATCTGATTCTCCACCACTACCCCATTAACACAAAACATGCTATTAGCTGAAAATCAAACCTCAGGAGGCTTCTAACACTTGGATTAAAATTTAGCTTTTAAATAATTAAACTAAACCAGCATAAAGAAAGACAAATTACATTTCTAAACACTTAAAAAAAAAAGTCTAAATGAAAATACAAAGATGGAAAAAAGCAAAACTTACATCGATATGTGAAAATATATCTTGGAGAAATAAGTCATTTTTAAATGATCTAAAATAAGTTACTCATTCCAAGTACCTATCTTTTTAAAAAATAAAGAAAAGACAGAGAAAGAGAGGACAACTAGGTAAATTGACTGCAAGCTCAAATGCTTTCAAGAACAGTCACCAGTAAATTCATTCCCAATTGGCATCACAGAAACAGTATCCTTCTTTCCTAATCTGGGTAATCAATACAGGAGAAAGGCAACTGACTTGCAATTCATATGGTAAATCCATCAGAAACCAACCTGGGCACAATTCTGTAGAAGCTAATTTTGGGCAAACTGAGATTAAACCACTACTGAAAACTATTCAAATACATCTGTTTGACCTGAAGTGGTTTAAAAATATTTAAAATATTTTAAATATATTTTAAAATATTTCTCTAGCCAGAAGTACCACCCTTCCACCTTTACCCAAGAGCATTGCCTTCTTCCTCTTTCTTTGCTTCTCAACCCTTTGAAGCCAAATCGATTGCAACAGTGTTTTCAAATGCTTTGTTTATAATTACCAAAAGTTATTTTTTTATTTGGAAAAAATGTTTATCATTCAAAACAAGGGTGACTATGAATAGGACCCTTCCATCAACAGCATTTAAATATTTAGGTTCTTAAACTATGTACTGGGTATGACTGGGATGGCATTAACTTTCTTGATGGCAACCCCTATGGTGTGGTGTTTTGGATTTGTGGCTAACATAGAGCTGTTAACACACCATTGCTAGTAACTGTTGAACAGTGCTTGCACAAGATCAAGCCTTTCTCTTTTTCTCACTCCTCCCTTTTCCCCAGCAAGTAGGCTGTGGGTGGGCAAGAAGTTGGGAGGGAACAGAGACAGGACAGCTGACCTGAACTGGCCAAAAGGATAATCCACACCATATAACATCATGTTCAGCAAATTTAAAAAAATAAATAAATAAAAAAAAATGGAGCAGGGGTTGTCTGCCAAAGTGGCTGCTGCTCAGAGACTGGCTGAGCATTGTTCTGCTTGTGGGGGATGGTGAGAGATGGCTTTTGCGTCAGTTGGGGGCTTTTTCCCTCTTTCCTTCTCTTATTAAACTGTCCTTACCTTGACCCATGAATTTTCTTGCTTTTGCTCTTGCTATTCTCTCCTCTATCCTGGTCCTGAGAAGAGTGAGTGCACAGCTGTGTGTGGGAGCTTATCTTCTGTTTGGGGTCAGCCCACCACAGACGACAAGCAAAAATACACTTCCTTACTTGATTGTACTGCAAATGACAAAAATATAACACGCACACCACAGCCTTGTGACTTACTATGAATAATAATATTTTTACTCTTTGCTACAATAATACTTTTTTTTTCTGCTCCTAATGATATATCTATCTTTAGTAATCACGCTGTTATAAGACGGTCCTTCAAGAATTTCAAATAAGGTTGCCGTTGTCATTCTGTTTCATAGCCTTGCAATTAAGTTCTCAGCAAGAAGTTCTCATAGTGCTTACACAGTGTAATGCTAGCAACTCGCAGTTTACATGGAAAATATAATTTTCCAGCATCACACTATTCAGCAGACTACTTGTTTGGGCACAATCTCCAAATAACAAAGTTGTGGAGTTTACGTGAAGTCATTTCATTACCTAAAGTTCCTTCATTATCATATATTGAAGCACCTAAGAAAGAAATTTAGGAAGGAAAGTACCTTCTTTCTGCTGCTACAGCAGTGGAAAAAAAAATAAAATAAAACGAGATGCCAAAAATGAGACAGTGCCCCAGGATTTTGTTCACAGTAGAAAAAACAATTAGTTTTGTTACAATCACTTACATTCTGCTTTGTAAGAGCTCACTATCAATCTGTATACAGGCATTCATAATTTACAGCAAATTCCAAAGGAGCTTGCGTTTTGTGACAGAGCATTTCCAATGCTATACAAAACCCAGGTGAAACTTGGGGAGACGAACACATTCCATCTGACTGAGTCTCCAGTGTAGTGGAGTACATTTTTCCTGCTTGCCAAGTACATACCAAATTTAAACACAAAAGTTTGATTTAAACAAATTTTCAGCTTATATCAAAAAACTTAATTCCTTCTGTGGATTATTCTAGACCTTTTATACTATGGTACCCAAGGGTCAATTTGATCCCCAAATATGTTTTTTTCAATTTTTAACCTACAATTGTCAAGCATTAAGAAACTATTTTGAGTTATATTTATATTCAGTGAATGAAAGGAAGGTCTAACTGACCTTTAGATAAACTTTGAACCTTGCAAACTCAATTCGTTATTTTCTTTATGACTTACCAGATACAGATATTCATAACAACTTGAACCATTTCCTCTGAAGGAAGAATATTTTTTTTTTGTGGGAGCAGTGTAAATGGTCTCTGAAACTTAGAAATTATATTATTCCTGATAATTTATTTCACTCTGCATGTGTGTGATAAAAACTAGGTTGTTTGCAAGACCATTTTTTATTCAACTGAAAATTTAAGAAAAAAAATTCTGAATCAGTACTTTTAATTAAAGTTTGGTGTCAACATTTAGTGTCTCATATATTAACAGTATGTCTCTTCATGTACTTTTGATTTATAGTTTCTTCAGTGGTTAAATCTTTTTCAATGTTCTGTCACTGGGAGTATTCTCTGAGAGTTTCTTAGACAAATTAATGCAAATTACACAGTTCTTAAGATTGATCACTAGGTTGTTTCAAAACACACAATTCAGCTTTATTCACAGCAAAACTGTTTTCTTACCCTTCATTGACTGATATTTTGTATTATTTTTGTTTTTATAAGAAAGTTCTTGATGGTTTTATTTAAAAGTCGAAGCATTGTGTAATTGCACAATCAGTTGTAAACAGACATGACTCAAGTTCTCAAATACTATTTTCTTGAAATTTTAAAAATTAAAATTATTAGTTGACTAAAAAACCTTTTCCCACTTGAGAGAACTATCATGAAATTGAATTTAAATATTATATTAGTCACATTCACAGTATTTACATTTTTTACTATTGCTACTGCATCATGTTAAAGAAGCTCAACTAGCATAACAAAAAAAAAATTATCCTATTCCTATGAGATGCTAGTAATGTTTTAGGTAACTGAATACCGTTCTGGTGATTCTCATTATTTATTGAAAGTGCTTATTTCCATTATCTTAAATCTTTAAAGACAGTAAATCAAGCCTTGTTTTAATTATATTTTATGTTTAAGAAATTCACAGTAGACTGTTGTTTTGGTGATGCATTATTCCCTTGTTCATTCTTTTTAAACAGTGCACCTAATTCACCATCTTTTGGGGATCTTGAGTTCATTTTCACTGCTTATTAGTTCAACTAATAAAGTGGAATACAATTTATAACTTATGCTACAAGTTCCATTTTTTAGTTTAAAAAACCCCAAACCCCAGTTTCCTTCTTGTGGTATGTCTCACTGCTTGCCAAATACTATGTTAGATTATGAGGATTGTTACCATAACAAAGAGTAATCAGTAGTCTAATTTTAAATATTCTGTAACTAGTATAATGAAAATCCTCTAATAATTGTTAATCACTAACAATCACATGTAAATGCATTTAATCCTAGATACCACTTTCTTTCTATCTATAGTTTTGGTTACCTGGCACTCGACATCTTTGAAAGATATAACTTTAAATCCCCCAAACCAGATTGATCCAGATAAATAGGTGACTAAAGAGAGGTAAGACTGAGTTTTAAGTGGCAGGCTTCAATTTAACTACACATTAGTCTACCAGGTGTATCATAATGAGTCACTTGAAGATTCCTGTCATATAATTTATATTCCCTCCTCACTCTACTCAAGAGAAGGTCAATTCGGAGGCTGGTCTCCTTGTTGTGACAGGAAAACTACAAAGCAATTTTCAGTGTGTGAAAAATCACAGCTACCAAAAAAACCCACTCCATCCCACAAAGAAGAAAACCCCAGATCCCACCAAAACCAAAACATCCTTCAAGTCATCTTAACTTTTTGAAGACTTGGTGCTTTTCACCAGCTATAACCAAGTAATGATTATAATTAATAGGGAGAAAGAAGCAATTTCAAAGGAAGAGACTCTCCCTTACATTCCCTTTTCTTTGTGAGGTTGCTCTTAATTTGTAAGCATACTGAGCTTTCCACTCAGACATGCATATTTACTGAGCTTACTGACATGAGTTTCATACTGGTGTAATTTTACTCTTTAGTGAAGTTACTTTTAGTTCAAACAGTATAAATAAGGGTAGACTAGATTCAGCTTGGGGAGCATTAATTTTGTCTTCAGCTTAATTTACTTTTGT
Source organism: Aviceda cuculoides (assembly GCA_035590195.1). Classification (NCBI taxonomy): domain Eukaryota; kingdom Metazoa; phylum Chordata; class Aves; order Accipitriformes; family Accipitridae; genus Aviceda; species Aviceda cuculoides. The sequence goes on from JAVJGG010000048.1 coordinate 6,426,169, forward strand.
TTGTAGAAATCCAGACTATTGAATAACAACAACTTAGAACCACATTTTTTTTGTGTGCACCCAGTTGTATGTATAGGAGCACCAATCTACCCCTCCTGCATGACAGCAATTCTTATATTGCACTAACTCATTTTAAGCCAAAGGGATACAAGCTTTAAGACTCATAGCTGGAAGGCTTGTTACAGATGCTTCAGACTACATAGAGTCATAGAATCATTTAGATTGGAAAAGACCTTCAAGGTCATCGAGTCCAACTATCAAGCATGCTCAATAAACCATGTTATAGAGTACCCTGTCTACGCGTTTTTTTAATATCTCCAGAGATGGTGACTCAACCACTTCCCTGGGCAGCCTATTCCAATGTCTTACAACCCTCTCAGTAAAGAAATTTTTCCTAAT
>JAVJGG010000048.1:6426667-6444481 GCA_035590195.1 Aviceda cuculoides
ACCAGCACCCCCAGGTCCTTCTCTGCCGGGCAGCTTTCCAGCCACTCTTCCCCAAGCCTGTAGCGCTGCATGAGGTTACTGTGACTGAGGTGCATGACCCGACACTTGGCCTTGTTGAACTTCATACAATTGGCCTCAGCCCATTGATCTAGCCTGTCCAGATCCCTCTGCAGAGCCTCCCCACCCTCAAGCAGATCCACCCTGCCCCCCAACTTTGTGTCGTCTGCAAACTTGCTGAGGGTGCACTCCATCCCCTCATCCAGATCATCAATAAAGACATTAAACAGAACAGGGCCCAACACCGAGCCCTGGGGAACACCACTTGTGACCCACAAACAACTGGATTTCACCCCATTCACCACAACCCTCTGGGCTCATCCAGCCAGCCAGTTTTTTCACATAAGAAGCATGCTTTGCATTAACTCAGATAATTCCCAGAGCCAGTGCAGAATGGAATAGCAAAAGGTTCTTCAGGAAAAAAAAAAATCCTTATGTATGGCATTGCATCATCACCATCTTTATTTACTTTTACCTCCTAATACCTTGGAAATGCTGTTATATTCATTTCACAGGTGAGATCTGAGAAACTGAGAAAGAAATACGCAGGGTTACTGAGACAGTAAATAATTACTTAGCTCCTGAAGGCATTTTTCCTTAATCAGGCCCGAGTCAGATCTTCAGTTCATCTTAAATGCTTAAGCACTTTTCAAAATCATGTAATATTCCAACTTTCCATTCCTTGGATGCTCATGACAGAATTAGATTTGAGTCTGTATTTCCCACAAGCTAGGCTAACTTCTCTCTCTAAGAGGAGAAAATTTAGGAAAGTGAAATAATGGACCCACATTAGAACTAATCTCCTGACAAGGAGAGAAATTATCATTCCTCTTATGAAAAAGCATATTTCAGCATGCATTGAGACATACAGCAGGGAAAATATGAGATGAGTAATTGTTGTGTGTCAAACACTGTACCCAGTATCCTCTGTATCTGAAATGTTGTCTAGATGCAGACATCTCCAATGGCTGGCTGGATTAAGTACTAAAACATGCTCATCCTTATGCTGTCCATAGCACTAATCTCCTTCCAAACACCGCTGCCTCCTCGCTTGTGACAGGTAAAGGAAAAAACTAGCACATAAACAGGTCGCAACACATAAACAAACAAGAACAAAGTCCAACCATGAAGGTAGATACCTGTCTTACCAATATTGATGTTTTTCTCATCTTTGCTTTAGTCTTTCCTTTAAATATTAAATCGGTTTTTGTTCTTAATTTCTGTTCACTTGAGCTTGTGCAGTACTCTAGTAAAAGACTGTCTTCACTTGCTTTTCCTGTTTTTTTCAATTCATGCACTAGAAAAATCTCTACATCATGAGTTCAAAAAAAACCCAAAACCAAACAAAAAAAACCAACCATGAACAATGCCACTCACAGAAATGACTCTTATTTGTTCAAGCATAGCTATTAGAGAAAAATAGAAATAAGGAGAAAAATTAAACTGCTCCCTGCTTCATAGCTTTCCCTTTTGGTCTAATCTGCATATTCACCACACTAGCCTGCTGGTTTAGAATTAATATAGTATGTTGATTTGCAAGATGAAGCTGTGTTATGTAATTTTTCTCATGCCTCCAAGATCAAATACTGTCTGAACTCAGACATGACCATGTTCATCATTCCAAAGGGATTGTTTCCTTTACCATAACGCACTCATTCTCATAGACAACTTACTATACATCATTTTCCTACTAGTCAGTATCATAAAATTCCAGAAACTGAAAATTTGTAAATTGTTCTAATGTGAATCCTATTTCAGTAGAAATAGATAATCTTTCTCAGTTATGCCCAGACACCAGAAGGACTGCTTTGAGGCTAACCATTTTTTTTTTTTTCCTCACCAAAACTTTAAGATACATAGAATCACATTTCTGACTTTAATAGTCTAAAACTTTTACTTTCCTATTTTAAGATCCCATTTTACTTATAGTACATGAAGGGTCTCTACAAGCAGCAGAAGAGTAACAGATATAAATAAATAAAAATAAAAACATATTTAAAAACCCAAAACACTGCTAAATACCATCTTGAAAATTCCATGGTATTTACTCTCGCTTGTGCTTTAAACCATATTACTTCTTAATTTATTAACCTTACATAGGAAAAAGCATAACTATTTTGACGTTGATTTTATATGATATTACCTAAATCTCTTCCTTCTTCCACCAAAATTATGTTAGAATATTTTATCCTTCCCAAACCAAACCCTGAATTCTTAAGTTCTCACTGACTTTGCGTCACTGCAGAGAATAATACATCTTACGTACTTTTTCTTAATATTTAAAATAATGGAGTGAAAGCAAGAGCACGTATGAAGTTTAGCAGAATATCTTCTTTGAACAAAAGTTAGGTGCCTGCAAGTACTCAAAAAAACCCAAAACAACCCCCCCAACCCCCCCAAAAAGCAAAACAAAAACCTAGACCGTCACCAGAAAACCCCCTCACAAATCACAATACTTGCTTATTGAGGGGGAAATAATGCTTCTGTATTATATAAAAAATGCTCTATAATCCACTGTAAGTGCTGCTAGAGCAGACAGTGGAGTACAGCTATTTTGAGCCACCAACATCATCACTGAAAGTGTCAAAGATCCACCACATTGAAACAAAGACACACTTATGTGCTGCATAATACTCTGTTCTAAAGCCTTGCTGAAAAAGAGCTGAAAAATCAGAGTACACATTCTACAGTCCCTCAGATTGACAGATGTTGGCATTGCTCTCCTGGTCACAGATATTTTTCTTACTGTAAAATATTCGTCAAAAAATCCCTGAAAATACTGATTGCTAAGTCTTTTCTTCCCCTCCCCAAGTCCCTTCTATTTTCCCTAGCAATGTTTAGCCAAAGTTATTGTTCAGTACACCTCTCATTTTTATGTTTATTTGCACGACCAGTATTTATTGGTATTTTAAATGAAAGTGCAGCATTGTATATCAACAGCAAAAGGGAGTTAACTAAATATAAAATTCTGAGCAGACAGTAATTTTGTCCCCAGAATCCATATACTTCTCAGACTTTTTGTTTTAAAATACACAAGTATTAGCACAGAATGAATTCTCATTGTTCATTAGCAGAAAAGCCAACCCCCCCACTTTAGTATCTAAATTAATGCTTCTCTCTGACATAAAATAACACTATTTTAAAAAAAATTACAAAAAAATGTAAACTATTTTTTCCCTGGTGATAAACCACATATATCTTATTGTAAAGATCTATTTCATGTGTCTTGTAAATAATAAGAAGTTACAATGTTAGGAACATCATTCCTATGTTAGGAACATCCCAATGTTAGGAACATCAGTTCAGTACAAGTTAACAATAACACAAATAAGCAGAAGTTCAGAACAGAGGACGCCACCTGGTTTCATTATTAGAATAAATTTCTACCCTTCTGTGCATATGTTCTGCATGTATCAATGTCATCTCCACAAGCCAGCATGAGCTGTTTTGTTGCAATAGAGAATTCTCTGTCTTCAGTTTCAGCAACCAAAATTGAATTCGAGAGATGGCTTCTGTCCTGGCAAATCTAACCAGTGTAGTGAACTGTGGAAGAATTGCTTTTGAAATGTAATATTATTGTCAGTTGCAACCTCAAGAAAAAACCTAAAAAAACCCCACTTCTCAACAGTAACTCTTATTTTTTCATGAGACATGCTCTTCAAATCTGAATTATCACAGTAAAGAATGTTATTTCTCTATTTAAGAAAGTTATATAAAATTTTTTTTTGAAAAGGAAAGCAGACAATGGAAAATAATATCTTGCTAGAATGACTAAAACTATAAGAATAGCTTCTTTAAAAATGTAAAGAAATAAGAATGTAGAACTTGGAGCCATTGCCATTACTCTAGAGGTGGTAATGTTGTAAAGGTGAAAAGCTATTAGTGGGTAAAGACATGACTATTTCCCCATAAAACTTTGGAATCATTCAGAGGATATCTGTACAGAGTGTAATTGGATTTTTGAATGCCACTGAGATAATTAGAGGGGATGGATACGTCCTTACTTAGTCATCTAAAGGATAGACACCAGTTTCTAGCTAATGAAGAAATACTTAGACAACCCTAAAGAGAAAGCAATTTAACCTTTTAAAAAAATCAAATAAATCAAACACTAGTATTGGAAGACGATACAGGAATGTTGACACCTCGTCCCCCCCCCCCTTTTTTTTTTTTTTTTAAGTAACTAAGCTACAACCTAGTTTGGTTTGTTTTTTTAAAAAAGGCTGATCAACCTCATTTATAAGATGTATTAAAGACCATCTTGGAACTTAATATTTGAAAGCCTTATTCTCAGATTAAAAAAAAAGAAAAAGAAAAAATCAAAGGAAAGCATTTGAATTAAGCTATTAAAAATATTAAGATAAAAAGAGAAAGAAAACCTTTAGAATACAAATAAATGCTTATATTAACTGGATCAGAGGAAACAAAAATATAGTGGTTTGTGGAAACAGTTGCAAAGCAGTCAGTCCTGGTAACATACCTACAGCAGTATGGTTCATGCTTTCACTAACTTCATAAAGGCTATGCATAATTTATTAGGAACTAATTTAGTCATGAATATAAATTTTCTGGCAGTTGGAAAAAAAAAATCTTTATTATGCATATTTTGCAGCTCAACTTCCTCCTTTCCTTGTTAAAATGTGCTATTATGGCACTTTCTTACATTAACTTCTGACTGTATAAATTATAAACCAGCAGGGACCATTAAAAAATCTCTCACAAGACACATGCTTGTGATACTTATCTACAAGGACATCTTATTTATAACCCAATAAGGTACTGTACTAAAATTATAAAATCTTTCTTTACGTTCCTTCTCTATATCTAATTATTTTTTTCACCAAATATGCACTTTGTGACTTGTTGTGAAAACTGGAAAGATTCTTTTCAAAATAAAAGCTTACATAAAAAGTGATTATAGTTCAGAGTTATTTTAGCCTTCCATTATTACAAACTAGAAAAAAAAAAAAAACAAACAAACAAAAAAACAAAAAGCAAAAGAAGAAAAATCTTTCTATTAACTGTTCTCGACCCTCCCTGTTTTAGAAAAAATGTGATCAGAATATTATAGTGATTTGACAGTATGATTTTGGGCAACAACATACTGTTAACAGCTTTCAGTATGCCTTAGAAGCAGGGAAAGGGAACACTTAGTGAGTGTTGATCAGTGTTCCATCAGTGATCACGTTTCTGAAAATGGGGGGAAAAAATTGTTATTTGGTGGGTGGCATGGTGAAATCCTTACAGAACTGTGCTATGATGCCATTCAGAGGTTCAGTTTGATCTCTGTGGTTTAAGCAGCTACAAAAGCAAGGGAAAAAGTGAGAGTGGGAAAATGCAAAGAGATGACCAGGTGCTCTTCTCTTTCCAAACCCCCAGATGGAAATCTGTGCATAATGGTTATAATCCAAATGCACTTTTCACTTTCATAGTTCACTATCCTGTGCAATATTATTGCTCTATCGCATGTACAACACAAAAAAGCCTTTCAATATGGTTATATAAATATTTTTTAAAAGCAGCAGTGAAGGGCTAACAATGATGAGAATCAGGAACCTACTTTCTCAATGTACTAAAAGCTCTTGCTTAGTCCAGCAAAAAGATGAATGAGAGGGAATGTGATTATTGTTTTATAAGTGCATCAGCTGAGAACACACAAGGGCTGCAGGGAAGATAAACTATTTAACTAAACAACAATACTGGCACAGAAACAAATGTGTATAGATTGACTGTAAATAAATTTAAGCTCACAACAGAACTCTTACAGGCTTGCAAAAGACAGCAGAGATGGTAGAAGTACAATAAAAACTGTACTTTTAAATGGAACTTGATAAAGCAATGCTGTATATTACATAAGGTGGTTCTCATAACAGCCCATGGCTAGACTTCAGCACAGAGGAAATCCTTTCCAATCCAGTATTTTTAGGACTAAACTCTTCTTTCACTCATGTAGAGAAAACAAAAAATAAAACATGAGAACCAAGATTTTTAAGAATAAATACAACAGTACAATGCCTCTCGATTTCTTAAAACACATACATAAAATGGATGAAAACAGACTTAAAAACAAAACAAAGAAAAAAAAAAAGCTTTTAATTTGGAGATCTGATTTTTTGCAACAGGAGAGGTACCTAAGCCACCATTGTGAGCTTTTTGAGAAACCTGTTAAATAGAGCAACTTTTGTGCCGCGGCAATTTTCTTGAGGTCCCTTTCCTTCTCTTTTAGTTTTGCTTTAACATCAAGCACAGAAATATGCACAATGTGCTGGAGGCAAAGGTCAATGTATTCTGATCCACAAAATACATACACACAGAAAAGAAAAAACAAATCAGTTCTGAGAGGCTTTTTACTTTTTGAAGGCAAATCTTTTCACTGAGAACTCTGTTATGTTTTTTATGCCATCACTAGGCACTGCACAACCAGCGTGCCAGATGTGAGCATAGGCTTAATGAGGAGTATACTAATGGTTTTACTTGAAGCACTTCAGAGCATCAATCCTTAAGTGAATGAGGACATGTCAAATCTGGAAGAGCATAAGCTAATTTGTTTTGATAAAAGAAAAATGCTAAGATTCCTTTAAAACCTCACGTGAAAGTGAAAACATAAGCGATATAAGAAATTAGGTTAAGCTTCCTTATTTTAAAAGCAGAAAGGAAAGCCTGTGTTTTCTGTTACACTTCCCATTTATGCTACCATAAAACAAAACATTCCCATTCAAGTTAAGGACTAAGCATTTGTTATTCTGAAAACTGTGACATAAAATATTCAAAATAGAAAAAGAGGTCAGATGTGTGATGAGTATGAAAGCAAAACAAAGGCACATTTTGTGCCACAGCATAAAGCCCAGCCATTCTAATACTCACTTCTTCCAGTTCCCATCAATCTCTATTTCTTTCGCATAAAGCTAGGGAGTGTTAGACTTTGCTCCCTACTTTGAAATCTTTGATACATTTACAATCAATCAGAGATAGAGACACTAGCAAAATGCCAATCACTATGCAAATACCCACATATGCTGTTAGCCAAGTGTTGCTTTGCTCTTCAGTTCTGTATGCTACATTACTAAATGCTGTCATAGAAAGTAACTTAAAAACCAATCGGTATCAACAGGTCATCACTCCCTTTAAATTGTCATAAAATCTGCATGTATTTCCAGCATCATCCAAGTTTGGTGGAAGAATTAAAAAAAAAAACAGAAAAACACAAAGTCAAAACAAACCCTGGAAAAGACTGAATAAACAAGGTGTTCAGTTTGTTCATGCAAACATAAATCTAGGTCACACTTTAAAGGAAGGTTTTATTTGCATAGAGGTTTTAAGGTTTCAGGTGGCTTAAAATATTAATGACAGACATTCACAGGTTCACAGGGCATTGTAACCACAGAACTATGTGCTACATTATTATAATCCATCATTTAATATAAATAATTTATCTTTTATATAACAATATATTGTGTATACTTTGGTTACTTAACTAGCTAAACTAACTTATAAGCAGAGTTCATAAAAGTTCATATTTTATATAAGGCTCTAGCTATGGCCAAGTGTTAGAAAACATATAAACAGAATCATCTGTTGAGAGAGTAGTTTTAAACATGTTATTAGCTGATTTTATGTTTGACCAAACAAATTATTTACTTGAACACTATAAACTGCATGAACACCACAATCAAGGAACTTGGTTAAGAAGATTATATGTGCAGCACTTCCTTTTTATATGATATTGTAGTAAACCCCACCATGATCTGCACTACTCAGTATCCAATTTATATATCTAACACTCAGTGTTGGATATATAAAAACATATTTAAATTTGAATGATACATGGTACCTAAAAATTGTTTTCTGTGCATCTCCTTAGCCCTCAGTGACTTTAAGTATTGGGAAAAGAAAGGAAGCAAAAAAGGGGGCATCAGGAACACCAGTTATGAAAACTTTCAAAGTAATTTATATCACCAGTTCCACCAACAGATCAAATATCTTCCTCTCGGAGTAATAAAAAAAATATATTTCCTTGATTAGATAGGAATAAGTAAAACGCTTCTACTAGGTAAAGCATGCCAGCAAGAGGTAGGCTGCAGATATTTACATGAAAATGGAATTAATATAGTACATATTTTAGGGAACAACATATTGCCTGCCTCTATAAGAAGAAAGATAAAACACTGACTATAAAATGGTTGATATTTTATTACTTATTTTTTGCAGTTTGATAAGCCAGTAGGTAAATCTTTAATGAAGTCTTATGGATGTTCGTGAATTATGATAGTTCCTCATTCAGGATAAATACCTTTATTTTTCAAGCCAGAGCTCCAAGGAGAAAGCACATTAATCCCAATTCAATCATGTTGCTAGCATGAAAAACTGGGAAAATAAGAAGAATGGGTGTCTTCTAACACCCATCTCCATAACTGAATTTACCACTAAATGAAATCCAAACTTGATTCAAGCCATCAGGATACAGCCAACAGTTTGTCTGACCTGTCCAGAGCAGAGCTAAGAAACAGTCATGAGAGACTTAAAAAGAACTGTGAAGATTTGTGTTTGAAGAATCCTGGGATAAAATGTTAACAAGCCAATTCTATATGTTGATATGAAGTTGCAATTCTTGAGCAAAGTGTGACAATGAAAACTTACAATACTCCTAGAGATGAGGAAATCAAACACGGAATTTACCAGAAAAGGAAGAAGCAGCTGGCAAAATAGGCAGAAACAGATAATCGAAAACATTGCAAATATATCTCTGGATCCAATCTGTGTGATTGCAAATGAAATTGCAGTTCATTTAATGACACAAAAAAGAAGACAGAAAATACAGTTTATTCAATTTATAAAACTAAGAGAAAATAATGCAAAGATTAAGGAAAGCAATTATTTTAAATACAGCATCGTACAGTGGTCAAGTAAAGATTAATTGTTATAAAAATACTGGATGGAAGGACAAAGAACTGTAACATCTAAGAGAATCACCTGACGCAGGTTGTGAAACAGAAACAGCGATTTGAAAGACTAGCAGAAATGCTGAAGGACCTGCCCTACTAATTCTAGGTAGCAGAGCACTCTTAAGTGAGTTGGGGTATCAAATCATCAGTGAAGCAAAATGCAAAGAACAGAGCCAAAAAGAAAAGATCCAATGGATAAGACAATCCATTCCCAGGAATTTACTGAGCTGACTGAGCTTTAAGAGGAAGAATAAGGATGACTGGGATAATTTATTCAGCCTCCGTGAAGCTCCAGTGAAGCTGTGTGTATAATACCCTTAAGTAATCACTTGGTCAGGTCTCAAGCTGCTGAAGCCGATTCTGTATATGCTGTCTGAAGAAAGAGACACACATACGAACAGGTCCTATCACATAAATGTGGGTTGATCAAATTGCTTACTCCAGACCCACTTCCTTCAGACTGAATCTGTAACATAAGCCACCACTTAGGGAGTACAGTCAGGAGACGGATCAATCAGGAATGTCAGCTGAAGTCACAAGCAGAGTGATAGTACAGGACTAATCAAAGAAGTGTCATTTCACACACACCAGCAGTCCCATACTTCCATGATGTTGACATCTACACTGTCAGAGCCCTACCAGCAGAGATGGAGGGAGGTATAACTAGCGGAAGGACTGGATTAATACCTTTATTAAAGAATATTACAATAAAATGTATACATATACACACACCTCTACTGTATCACCTTTTAGGATGGATTAAATGTGGGATCTGAGAAAGCTTTAAATGTTTATATTTTTTTTTCTCCTGATGCCTATGTTTCTTATTTTTGTGCAGAGCACATAAAACAAACAGAGCCAATGCCCTTCCCCTCTAAAAAACAAATTGGGGAATTAGTCAATGCAGTTAGCAATATCCCAATTACCTACAGCATACAGCAGTGTTAAATTAGATTAGCCTTATAATGTACTGTCACATTTGCATTGACTCAAACACAATCATTAGACAAATACTTAGTAACTACACTGTGTTCCCTTCTAGTAAAATATGTATATTTCTATATGTTTTGTGGGTTTTACAGTAATATTGAAAGAAAAATAATTTTTTTTTCAATGTTCATACAACATTTTGACTGCATGTTCATTTATGATGGGCAAATGGGAAGGATTGTGAAATACACAGAGCTGCAAGATCATATTAGCTTAGAAACAGTACTTGCTGAGCAAGGCACACATGAGGAAAGAAAAACACTATTAGAGAATGCAGTTTGAGCACAGGCTGCTCTGTGCTCTGCTGGGTGAGATGCTGGGTCAAATTAATCCTTAATGTAACACTCTAATGATTTTATTATCATTGAAGTTACCAAGAGATTATGTGACTTGTGAAACACAAGATGAGCATGCTCAGAAGCAGTAGTTTGCAGATGAGCACTAGGAACAGAAGCGTCCCAGCATAAGTAAAGCAATGTTATCTAAACATGTTCTTAAAATTTTATTTCAGGCTTGTGAATACAAAGCCTTTGGTCACAAACAGTAGCTTTGCTAACACAGCCTGCTCTCCAGAAATGTTGATGAGGACAGGGAAATGTGAAGCAGCCTGAATTAGAAGGGCAGGACTGTTTTCTACACTTGTGTCAGAAAATTGGTTCCAGATGAGATCTCTGTCTCCAAAGAGCAACACTGGCACTTTAAGAAAGCCTAGGTGAGCTTCCAGGACTATATTCCTCCTTCCAGTTCTTAATTTTGAGGGTAATAATGCCAGTAGGTCCTTCCCCACTCCTTTACAAACAGTGTAAGCATGTTTTCCAATTTAGTGAATGCTTGGCACGTCTGCCTCTTCAGCAGGTACTCTAGCTGCTAAACTCTACCAAACTCAACCCAGAGGGGGTTGAAACCTCCAATTTGGTTGCAATGAAAGAAATCTGCCCCTGCTGGACGCTAAGCTGAAAACCTTCAAGACAGAGCAGTATAATTGCTATCTGAGTTGAAGAAGACCAAGGGAGCCATGTGTGGCCAAAAGAACATAAAAATATCTGTAGCATAAAAGGTGTCTCAGATGTTATCCAAGGAGGCAGCGAAAACATGGGTCAAAAACTTTCTGAGTACTATATCAGTAGTTTTAAACTTCTGATAATGAGATGGATAACTGTGGGTTTGAATAATCAGCACTGATTGTAAATTAATCCTGTCAGAAGGTGCACCTTTTGTAAGAAATTCATAGTTTACAGAATGTGTGGTGTATTCTGAAAAGCAACTATTGCTGTGACGTCAAGAGGCAACATAACTCTAAACCAGCTAATGCTAGGATAAATGATTTGAACATGAGAACTGTATTCTAGGTACATTTTTAATTCTTATTTAAGGAACTTAACTTTGTGAGCATTCCACTAATATGTATCTCTAACGTGTACGTCAGAAAGAAATTCTAATTAAAAAAACCCAAAAATCTTATAAATACAGCAAAAATACCCCAAACCACACTACTGCCTTGAAAACTGCAGCACAACTACTTTCAACTGTCATTCCTTGCCATCACTACAATAAGTGCAGCAGGGAGCCTTTCTCTCTTCATCAGTTTCCTACAGGTTGTTCACATTGCTCAAAGGCAATGCAGATGCAGAAGTTTTCTAAATTACTTTCTCTGCTCATAGCACAGAAACAGCTGTAATGTCTATGTGAGAAACCAACAAAAATGCTCCTAGTTTCATCGTTCTTTTGTATGTGTGTCTGAAAGAGAGATGGGCAAATACAGATTTCTTAGGTATTTATGGGAAACACTTCCTAAATACACGATTAAGTCAAGATACTAGATACAATCTGGAAAAGCACACAGTGGTGTGATTCTTTCATCTGCTTCGCATTTGTCCAGGTCCTTATTTAACTATGACTGTGTTGCACCATAGGACACACATGTAGCAGTAATCTTGTTTTGACATTTATGTAACTTCAATATGATAAAAATTTCAGTTTATTATTTATTGGAGTGTTTTTTGTTGTGGTTTGGGTTTTTTTGTTGGTTTTTTTTGCTTTGGTTTGGTTTTTTTTACTAACATAGAATTATTAGGAGAACCAGATATTTCCTACAGTTGACAACATATTTCTTCATCTAGTAAAAAGAGATAATCTGTTAGTTTATTGCTTGATTTAAATCACTTCGGTCTACAATTTAAAGCTTCCAGCACCTATCTCGATAATCAGTATTTTCTTTTGTTTGTATTTGAGCATACATGAAAACAATCAATGAGCTTACTTATTCAATTTGTAGCACATTCAGTACTGTACATTTGTTCTGAGGTTTGGAGAGCACTGGAATAAAGTGAATATAACAGTTAGTAGCTGGGAAAAGTAAGGGAAGGAAATTGAAGTGACAACACAAAACAGAGAAATGAACCCAAATTAAATAAACTAATTCATGGCATAAAGTAACTGGGTAATTCAGAGCATCATCAGTCAAGTAACCAAGTTTTCTGAAACAAAGGCTTGTGGAAGGGTGCTTTAAAGGTGAATTTGAATTTACAGCTGAGTTTACAATCAAATTTGAATGCATATGGACAAGAAATAGTAAGTAAATCCAGTCAGGAAGTGTTGATATATCCTTTTTTTGATCAGTCATAACAAGGCAACAGTGTTAAACATTTGGGATATTTCACCTTTATCTTAACATTTTTTTAAACATCCATTAAGCTGTCAAGGTGTTTTATACCTTGTAATGAAGCTTGTGAGAGATGAATGGCAGGCATTAACCACTATTTCACTATCACAGAGTGAGAGAGAGGCTGGAAGGGTGATTTGCACCTTGGGTGTCTTCAAAATACTGACAAGGACATTTGTTCATTATTAGTAGTACATGAATACTAAAAATCTGCTAAAAGCTTTACAGGGGAAAGAAAAAAAAAGAAAAATCTTCACTTGAGTCAAGAACCAAATATATTAATATATTGAATTCTAATATTAGCTGTGACTACTAAATTAAATTTTCTTATTCTTCCATGCAAATTCCCAAACAGTCTCTGAAGAAGCTTCTCACTGAAGATGGTCCAGGCAGGAAAACAAACCCCCCCAAAAACCAAACAACCCTCCCCAAGCCCTGCCCCCAAAATTCACAACATTAAATGTAAAGCATGGTTATTTATATATTAAATTATTATATAAGGTGAAATAATTCAAAATACATCTATTATTGATACAGAAATAAGACTATCAAAAACATCAGACTATCAAAGACTATCAAAACAGGGGGGGTGGGGGGGGTGGTATGCATAACGACTTAAATGCCGATGCCATTCATTACTTGTTAAAGTAGAGATGAAGAAACAGAGATTTTAGCTAGGCTTCTCGAAAGCCTAATTGTATTACATTGCTATGCCTACAGAACCATTACTACTAAAAGCTTTAATTAAGCTACAGATACTATAGCATATGCAAATTGTTTTACATTTCAGGAATACAAACCACAGAAAATTTCTCAACTGGTAAAGATGTAATTGTACATATTTTATCTAAATGAAAACTTGCAATATAAGAACTCTCTAATGTGAACAGTTAACATTACAATGTAAAATTACAGTGATGCTGCTAGATTAGTTACTAATTAAAAACAATACAGCTGCAATACAGAATATCTATCTCAATAGGCACTGGGAATAGCCAAATGGTTTACTTACCAAAACTCAAAAATGGTTTATCCAAAGGGGAGATGATGTTTTTTTAAAAACATTACTCAAATTTAAAATTTGTTTTTAAAAATCAAATATAAAGAGAGTAATAAGAATCTCAATATCACTTAATAAACAACATTTGTACTTCCTTGCAGCAGAATTTCAATTGATATTAATGTCAGATGAAACATGAAGCAAATTTCAGAAAATGGATTAGAAAAGTGAAAAATTAAAGAACTTTAACAGCAGAGACTGTCTGGGAATGGTCAGCCACAGAATAAACAGTTACAAGTAGCTGAATACACACCAGGCAGACAATATATTTATGAAAATGTTACACAGACTAGCTCAGTATGGAGTTATGTTGGCAAATTTCAAATACATTGAACTTGAGATGGGTATTATGTAAAGTTTTTGAAAGGTTTCTAAATTGAACACTCTCCCTCTGCTTCTATTCAGCTCTAAAATTCATTTTATTTATACATATTAGTAGCAGCCAGACAGATAAATATACAGAGAACAAAATGCAACACAAAGAATCAGTGAGTTTTCAGGGTGGTTTCTATAAAATATGCCATCACTAAAAATCATTGTCATGAGGGAAGATGATATCTGTGTGACCTTGCCACACACAAGACACACACACACACACACAGGATTTTTTTTCTCATATTTTATAAATGGGATACTAAAATGCTGTTGTAATTTACATTACAAACAGCTTCCGTCATTAAATGTAAACCTGTACAGACCTTATATGAGACAAGCAAGCATTCAAGGTGTAAGGTTCCTGATTCTTGCAGAATAGCTTCTTTTGAGATAATATTTTTAATACATTTTTATGAATAACTCCATAAAAGTTTGAAAGGAACCTTGGTTAAGGTTATTTATATTTGCTCACATATATATCATTCACTAAAATTTAATTATGCATCTATAACCTGTTTTTCTTAATTCTGAAAAAAATGTACATATTTTAAAATTATTTTTTTCTTAATTTTGTAGTCCCCCCTCACCTTAAGAATGAAAATTATAGTTCATAATTTTCACAATTTTGCTTGTCTTTTGCTGTGATGTCCCCATGTATGGAAAAAAAAGCCCAAGTGGTTAAAATATTGCACAAAAACTTACGTGATCTTCTTTCCAGACAACACAATAATGGCAATGACTGAAGGGAAAATCTAACGCCAGGATAGGATGGTCACTGCATGGAATAGCATGGGAGGTGGGTGGTTTGCACCATTTTTCCTACTAGACATTTGAAAGTTGAGTAGAAAGAACCTCATATACATCTGATTTGCTGGAGGCAATTTTCAAAAGGCTTCTTTTCATGGATATCCCTTCTGTTACCAGCTACCAGTGCAAAAAGGAATGTTAAGTCCTATGCTGTTTTTCACTAACCCTTATGACCTCCAGTTTTTAGTGGCAACGATAATAGATGTTGATCTATTTTACTATTCAGCTCTTGAAGTTATACTTATTTCTTGGCAGCAGCAGCAGCAGTTCCCTTCATGAAGACAAAGTCTGTTGTGATATGCACTGTCTAAGCACAGAAGATAGTTCCTCTCCAGAAAGCTTATCACTCAGCTACAAACCAAAAGGGAACAAACACATGGGGACATTTAGGCAGAGGATATCACAAAAAAAGATGAGATATTGAACTGTTTTCTGCTTATTACTAATATATCTTTCATTTATTTTCTTCTAAAATTTTCTTCTCAGCTCTCCAGTTGTTGTCTCTCCAGTATTTTTTAGTTTTCTGGTGTTTCTGTGATCACATTTACTAGTATCTAGGAAGTGAATATTAGAAGCTTATTCAGCTATCCTAATCAATTTGTATAAACTGTCTGCAACGTCTTCTAGATGCTTTTAATTTTATGCATACTATAAGAGCAATTAAATGCATGGAATTATAAACAACCAAGGAGAAAAAAATCCACTAACTTTGCTCATATGTGTGTGGAGAAAAAAAAAGTATATGTACTGAAAGCCAAACAGCATTAAATCCAAGCTGGCAAACAAAGTATATTGAGCCAGTTAAATCCAAATAAGTTCATATATAGAATATGGTATCAGCCTTGTTATCTATGCAGTTGTAACATATGGGTAAAAACTTTAAAATTGGTTCTGTTCCAAACTACCTACCAAAATACACCCTTCATTCCTTATATTCCATACAAATTTATGACCTATATTCTATGGATATGTTGAGTAGATGAGTGTAACGGTGCAGCTACTGCATGGTTGCTACGATTATAATTCCCCAGACACAATTCTTCATTTCCTGTCTAAGCACCTTTTTGGATTGCAAACCGCATCAGACCTGTCAAACACTACTATATTATCTGGTGGCTCATAAGTTCTTAATAGACGTCTAATGATCTTCAGTTTCAGAGGCAGCATAACTCAGATACATAGGATATTTCCCATGATTATTACAAAAACAAGGAAAATCCTAAGAATATTAGCAAGTGGTTTGCTATTGGGAACAGATTATGTGATTTCTGTCTAGATACTGTGGCTTGTGTAGCATGAGGTCTGTGTTTCTAAGAGCACTGCAGCACTGCCGATGTGTGCATGACCGGAGTATATTGTGAGTATATGTGGCTATGAATATCTAACAAATATTTGTTTCCTCCCTTCAACTTGCATGTATTTACTTATCTCTCTAAACGATTATTGGTGTTCATATGTCTTACTTTTTCTTGTTACAGATAAGCCAAAACAAACCAAATGACCAAAACCTAACAGTGAATCTAGACACCAAAATCATCACTAGAACTCTTTCAAAAAACCCTGACAAGTTTAACTTCATAGTTTTCTCTAGTAACAAGAGCAACAGAAGAATAAGGACTCTTCTGATGGGGCCTTACAATATAAGACCTAGCTGTAAAGACAGCAGAACATGCAGAAACACAGTAGGGCCCCAATCTGACATGCTTTCCATGCTGTACACTTTGGAAGAATTCAGTTTCCCAGCTTTTCCTCCAATAATGCAACTTCCAATGACTTGTACTTTTTCCATGCAAACAGGCAGAACACAGATGGAATCACTGTGTCTTGGCTTGTACTTTAAGTACAAAGTATTTTTTACAATTCATCATAAAGTGATGATGATTCATATGATTCATCATCATATCTTTGGCATATATAGAAAGTGGTATGTTTTAACCAGCAGAAAGACAGCTAGGGAAAATCACAGTTTTAGCAAAGCAGAATTTCTATTGCAGACAATTATGCAGCATAAGGTACAGGTCAAGCATAACACTATAAGCTTTTAAAAAAGAAAAAGACAAAATTCCCTATGGTCAATGACTTATTTCTATCACTTTTCTATTGAAATTAGTAGAGATTAGAAATACATACTACCTCCTTTGTGGGGAAAAAACACCAGAAGTTCAATGGTAACTCTTCCACTTCCAGTAAACAAATTTAAACTAGTATTTTCCCTGCATACTACTAAATGCAATACATTACCTACTTGCTCACCACAGATGGAATATTTAAAGTGCTCATCCAACAAATGTTAGAATTAAAAAAAAATCTAAATGCATATACCGATACTTTTATTATTTGTTTCCAAATATGATCCTGAAATTAAAGAATAAGGTAAAGTACATGAAAGAAAATTACTTTTTTCAATACAGTATTATAACCCAAACACTTCACAATGTTATGAAGTCACAAGGTATGTGAGATTCCATCTAGTCTAACATATTTCAAAACTGTCATAGCTCCCAGAACCTGACTAGCTAGGTGTTCAGAAACTCATACACCAGAGTATCTTCAAAATTCAGTTAAGTAATTTTTTCCATATCCACTTGATTCTTGTAAAGCTTCTAGCATGTTTGTGGCATAAATGTACAACTCCTTACGTAACAGCAAACTAGCATCTTGACAGTAGAAGTGAAAAATTAGCAGCAGTAATCCTAAAACAAGTTCTTTCTTGCCACCATATAAGTGTTAAAAGCCATAAACTATAGCTAGAGAAAAATGTGTATTTCTTTTCCACAAGAGTAAAAGAACATTCTCTAAAAGCCATTCAAATTGATCTGATTTGTGAATACTACATTTGTTACTACTGGGGAGAAAATCAAAAAGTAAAAATAAAGTTGGTTTGGGGCCCTCCGTCCCATTCCCCCCCCCCCCCCCCCAAG
>JAVJGG010000048.1:6461725-6472443 GCA_035590195.1 Aviceda cuculoides
TTTGCAGCTTATTTTTTTTTTTTTTTCTAGAAGGCTAGACTAAAACAGTATTAAGACTAAAATGATTGCCTCAAGTCTATATCTGCAAGTAAAAAAAAAGTGTTTCATTTTTTTCTTTGATTAATTTATCTTGAGCCCCAAATAAACATTTTCTTAAATTAATCTGGACTTTCTTGTGCCAGTCCTAATCTGACAAGGTGGCTTTAAAAATTGTGGAAAATCATAATGAAGGGGGAAAAAAGTCTTCAGTAAAGCTCTTGAGACTTCTGAGAGACAATTTTAGTCTTCCAAAGTGATAAGAACAAAGAGGGAGGATGACAAAAAAGCCATCTGAAATCAAGTCTTTGGGGACTGTAAATGAGAATGTATTGCATTTTAGTACTGTCTTAACTTTTATGTCTAGAATGTTCTTTTTTCATACATAATCAAAACATAAAACTACACGGTAAAAGTTATCAAACCCCTGTCTGTTGATTATCAAAAGAAAAGAGTTTGGATTTTAGGGTTATCTGTCTTTCCAACATAGACACTTTATTTTAGAAAGCCATCATGCTGACTATCATCATGTCAGTATATTCTGGATTAAAATTTGGGGGTTTAGTTTCTTATCTGAGAGATACTTTGAATCAATCTAAAATTATCTGTGAATAGTAGAAGCTGACTAAAGACTAAGTTTATCATACAAACTAGATATAAGATCCTTTCAACATTATAAAGATGCCTTATTTAGAAATCTATCTTTAGTATTACCATATCGAAATCCTCAGGCAAGGCTGACATGAGACCTTACTCGGAGTGAGAAGAATTTCCAGCTAATGTCTGGAAATATAATCTACTGAACATTTATGCTCAGATCCCACCTATTACCTGAGAGCTGAAGTGAAAAGCAAGTAAGACCAGGCTGATCACTTGAAAAAAATGACCATCCTGTTTCTTAGATGAGAGGTGCTGGAAATGTAAGCTAAAAATACTTCCATACAACCAATTTACAAGGCAAAGAACACATTTAATATCTTCACTGATAAGGCAAACCTCTTTTCTTCTTAACCTGATGAAAGAAAATAATAAAATATAGGGCTTTAATTTCATTAAAAAACTTTTTTTTTCCTCGATTAAAACAAGATTAAAAAATTAGATTAAATTTAGAGGATAATTAATGGAAATATAAATATATATGTTTTGAAGCTGGGTTAGTGGTACCGTACAATAATTCTGCACAATCTTACTGAAATCCTACTTCTGTTTTGATATAAGAAATCTACTTTTTAATTCAAATTGGAATTTATGCAGTGCTAAATCATGCATGACAAAATTACAGAATTGAAAATTTATACAGATTACAAAAGTCACAGAGTATAGAAGCCATAAAAATTGCTTGCACAATAAGAGAAATCTACTGAATAAAAGATTATGTTAAGAGCAGGCACCTTTAAAAACATTCTGATTTTTCCAACATTCCTCTCGACTTTAAACCAACAGTTTCTGCATTCATTTTATCTGATGAAGTAATCATATTAAGGACACTGTAACTGTTATAATTTTAGAAACAACATAGGCCTATTAGCCAATCTTTTCAATACCGTATTTTGGAAAATACAGCAATATCTGTGGGAACAAATGCCAAGGAACCATACGTGCCACACTTGATTATTCATCAAATGCAGCTAGTTGAACTGATTCTATATAGACATGAAATTTGTTTTCAAGCAGGGATTTTGTTTGGTTTTAATTTGTAGAGATTTGTACATAAGAGGTGCAACCCCATCAGTGTTCTAGTTCGGACTGAACTTTCGAATCATATTTTGCAGTCATCTCTGACTTGTTATCCATTGATTTGTGATGTAAACTGGATTCCTTATGGATAAAATAAAAATGGAAGATGCACTGCAGAAGTCCACTTAATGCAGTGTAAATGTAAAAGGCAATTAGACTAAGAGTAATCCAAAGTAAAAAACCCTGAATTGTGTATGTTACAAATTCAAGGAACAGCACTTAACTAATGCAGGAAGAGTGAAGAGAATGACAATGTCCAGTTCAAATTAGAACTTTTTTCCATGGAAAAAAAAAAAACATTTCATGGAAGATCAAGTAAATCAAACATTATTCAGAGTCTTTGTAAAGGAGGAAGAATAAAGGGGTAAAAAGAGCCTGACTTTCTACCTTGAGGCTTTGTACTTTTATCCAAAACCCAAGAAACAACTGGGTTCTGATCCCGGTTCTGCTGAATATTTACTCATATAAAGTGGAAACATTTCAAACATGGGACTGAGAGTAGTATTTTACTCAACGATCATGAGACACCGTTAGAAAGGACATATTAAAATCTCCTAACAAATAAGTAGAAATTGAGTTCAGTTCTCCCACCAGTGGAGACCCAAAGGAACTTCACGTGGGTTACTGTTGGGTATCCCACAATCCTGCCAGTCCCCACAGTAGGAAGGTAGGCTGCTGCAACAGCTGATTGGAAATCAAATGCTACTCTGTGCATATCATAGCCTGAGCATTTTAGTTCAGATCAGGATTGCACTCTTGAACTTAATCCTGATTTTTCCCACTCCGGCCCTGTGGTTCACATCAGAGAACAATCTTGAGGCGTATAAACTGGTTTTCTTTCAGAGGAAACTAAACTGGAAGATACATTACAGAAATGAACTTCATGTGCTTCAGCAGCTGGTAAATCCAGCAGAGCAGAGCAGATCTATTCTGAAGTAAAATCCCCAAGAGGCAGTGTGGATTTTGGATCCTCAACACCAACTGCTTCACTCTACAGCTTTGCTCCTATTACTCCACCACATTTATTAATAAGGATGCAGCCAGAGTCACAAATATCCCTTTCTTTCATTTTAAAAACAAGGTCTCATCTCTCCCATCTGCTATCAGATTTACTTGAGGCTTTTAGCTTCTAATTAACATTGACTACAAAAAGCTAAGTTTACAGCTTACACATAGTAGCAAACAAAAGTCTATGTCCACCGACACCACAAACACACAAAATTTTTTTGTTGGCATTAAGCTTAACTGATTACCAGCTTTTCCACAGCTAGAAAAAATTGACTCTTTCAATTACTTTTCCTTTTGAAAGCTTAATCAACACATTTTTTGCTACTTACTTCTAGCTAAGCTTTTAAAAAGAAAAAAGAAAAGAAGAAAAAAAAAACTACCAAAAGATAATGCTTTCAGGAAGCTAAAGAATTTAAAGATCATGATGAAGTGGCATCTGAGTAAAGAGGTAGCAGAGCCATAAAAACTGGTGACACTATAAGTAAAACATTTCAGTTTACTTTTTGTAAATAAATGTAAATAGCAGCTCAAATTTCAGTTTTATTAAGTGCCCTCTGCATGCTTGAAAGCCTTTCTTATTTAACATTTACCAGAAGTAACTTTTTCCCTTCAAGCAATTGTGCTTACAGGATGCTCTCTGGAGTTACATGAGAATACTATTTTCCCTGAAGCTCGCTTTGTTACAGTGATACAAATGCAAAGCCATTTCCATCCTGATTGACATTTAACACTGATAACACCTACCTATTTTACACTCTAGGACAGCAATTTAATTTTATTTTATAATTGTGTTCCTAATGATGAATTGGACAATTACCTCCTGAACAATTTGTATCAGTATAGTCCTGATTCACATTCCAGAAAAGCAAGGTCAAGTGCTAAACCTCAAATAATGAAAAAAAACAGCTGAGGATGAAAGTCCATTTGAAAGAACAAACCTTAGGCTAACATATCAGTTTCTCCTCAAAGGAAGTTTTATGGCTTTGAAAATTGCTGTGTAGCAGTGTCTAGTTGCTTGTAAATCCAAGTCTCAGAGAAAAGGCATGTCAAAGGAAAGGAATTTCCAGTATGGGTACAATAAGTAGATGTCAACCTATGCCTTTTTTTCAAATGTATTTCTGAAAGAAGATAATAAATCCTTTGAAGTTTAGGCTGATTTGAAAATGTAAGCTGTCAAAGTTCAAAATCCTACTTAATTTTGCAAACCTCACTATTGCATAACCTCAAACACTTTGATCTTTTTTAGCTGCTTTACACTGGGACTTGGAGCTTCTAGTTCTTTTTATATAACTAAAATGTCATATAAAAGTAAATGATGGAAAGCTATTTTTCTAATTGCACACCTACAAAAATATGGGACAGATCCACATTTCCACAATGTAACATTTTGCCCATTTTTTTAATGTGTGGGTGTTTGTGCTCTGGATTCCACCCTTTTTAAGAGCTCTTCACACAACTTTAGAAAACCACAATCAGGGCTGCTCTTTCAGACAAATTGATGTCCTGGCCATTATGGTTGTTATATGCCCCATAGCATATTTTCAGCTGGATGCTCTGTACTTCATGTACTCAAACAGAATGTTCCTAATTGCATTGTGCCCCTTATTATTATCTCTCTGCATAATTTTCTAATAGCGAAGGGAATATTTTGCCACTAAAGTGGTTGTGTATTACTGCTATGTTGTTGTGCACAATTAAACAGCTGTTACATAGGTAATGTTGCAAAGGTGACTGCATTTTATTATGCTCAGTGAATACATTTTCTTGTATGCATCTATGATAAGGATAGCCATGAGACAAATTGTGTTCATCGTGTATGTCTCCTAACCTTCACTCTGCCCACTAATCCATCTCCCTTGGAGATAGGTCTAGTTTATGTGAACTTTCTAACAAGTCTCATAAAAGTCTTTTGGAGAGGTATTCCTGGGCACAAAAACTTACTCTCCACAGTCTTATGTGAGGAGAACAGTGAATAGACAGAATTCAACTGATTTTCAGTCTAGCTTCTGAAACCACACTAAACCAAAGGACACATACACAAAACAAACAAACAAACAAAAAAACGAAAACAAAACAACAACAACAAAAAAAAAAACCCCTACACAACCAAACACAGAAAAGTGACCTAAATCCAATTGACACAGAAAAGTGACCTAAATCCAGTTGTATGTGGCTTTTTTCTGGTTGAAACACTTCTTCCTTTACTAAATTTTGTCTGAAAGGAACATTTTGTATGCTATGAAAAATCTAAGCAAATACAAATATACTTGGGGCTTCTGTGAGGAAAAAAAAACAACACAGATTTTTGGAGGAGGAGCAATATTACCCTCATCCACTAACATACCAGTCCTCCTCTTAGTGATAAATTGTACAGGAATAAATATTCTTATAAACCATTAGTTAAGATAATCACCCAAGACTATTCCAAAGACAGAATTAAAATCAAGAATGGTCAGGTGAGCATCTCAACTACCAACACTACAGGAGGTAGGTTAGTGTGAAGAATGAAAATGAAAATATATACATGATAAATGTAATTTGCTCCAGGGCTATCCCTATCATATATGCAATAGAAAAGTATATTCACTGAGCAGAATAAATGCCCTCAACCGACCTTCACAGACAGACCTTTTTGTTTGGTAAAATCCTTTATATATAAAACAGATAAATAGTCATTGAAGTAGCTAGAAAGTTTCTACAGCTCAGTAAAATAATTTTGAAGATATAGTTTAACTATTCTTTAACAGAAGATGGTATTATATTTAAATTTCCTTTTTCCTAGATGAGGACTCTCACCACCTCCTGGACTTAATAGATAAAAAACATGTATCAACATACATTCCAACAATTTTGTGGATACAGTCTTAAAGAACATTTTAATCCACCTTTATAATTCAAACATTGCATTTCCAGCTCCAAACTCCAGGAAATAATTGGCAACAAAGCTTACATAAACTCATAAATACTTTTTTTGATCTTTAATTCTTGTTGAACACAAGTTCAAGAGTCCTGAGACATTAGCTTGGCTGGCAAAGCCATCAGAATAGTGTCTCAAATGAAGAACTGTATTTCTCTAGTCAACCTGTGCAGTATTTAAAAAATTGAAGTTTACAAATAAATGGACTAAAAGAAAAAACCTAACTCCTCCCCCAAACAGTAATATTTTTTTCCATCTATTAAATATTTTCAAAGTTATTTGTTCGCTCTCTTTGCAAAATGTGTCATAACTGGAATACATGATGATGCAGTTTATGAGTTTGACTGGTAGGTGTCTGGAGTAAGCCATAAGCCACTGTGCTGTATGTCACTGAAGGAGGATGAAAACTCTTCATGAGTTCCAGTACATTGAGAATGAAGGAGGCTTATTGAATTATATATGCAAATGAGTAACATAATCAGTACAGTGCTTGATTTAATTTCTTATTAAATTCTGCTTACTATAGACTGTCCCCAAACTCTCGCTTTTGATGTGTTGCATAATTTTGCACTGAAAATACTACTCTGTTAAGGTTGTTAAGGGGCAATTTATCACTCAGAAGAGTCACTGTGGATTCTAAGAGGCATATCGTGTGAAACATTTTCAGGAATGATGGGAGATGTGACAGGTGAAATGCATGCACAACTGATCCTCCATAATGAGACATATCAGAACGAAGTGTCTACTGTAAAGGAGTTTCTACATTCAACAATAGCAGCTCTTCCCAAGTTGGCTGTGCCAAGGACTGAAGCAAGAGGTTATACTAAAGATGTTCACTGATGTTCAGGAACCCAAAAAAGTGTGTCTCTGCCTTCCACTCTGTTATAGGCATTTATGGTTTTTTGCACATAATCAGTCTAGCATTCTAGGGGCTCAAGTGTGGCCAAGGTACAAATATTCTTCCTATAAACTTTTGCTTCTCTAGTAAATGTCCTGTCTCATGAGAAAAGTGTTAACTAGGTCTGAAAGCCCCTTGGAAAAAACAAAGTACGCTATATAAATGAAATACTGATAACACAACTACCACATTATTTAATGAACCAGAAATATTTTTATGGGCTCCTAATTTAGATTTCCCTCCCTCAAAATATTTTCTTTGATCTAAGGAAAAGAAGGTTGTTGACTGAATTGACTGAGTTGACAACTGTTGACTGACTGACAAGCCATTTTCTGGTTTTCTATGAACATTTTTTAAAAACCGTAGTTTTTCCTCATGATTCAAAAGCTCTCTGCTTTCTTTGTTGTTTTTTTCTTAACTTAGGTATTGTATTAACAAACACATGACTACTTAAGAAACAGAAGTATTGACAGATGGAAGGACTTGCCAGCAAGACACTTCTTAAGAACTCTTCCTTCAGCAACATTGAAATCTGCTCACTATTTTATTTAGTAAGTTTTCAGTCTCTTCACAAATTACATATGAAAGTACAGCTTAGTATTTCAAGAGCTGGACAGTTTATGAAACCAGGTAAAAGAAAATAAAATCAAAACTATACACAATAAGAGACTGCAATGTTATCATAAATCTAGATGTACTATGTTGGTTCAAACAAATTGCAAAAAACTGTGCAAGTAAAACTCAGGTGTACTATATTGTACTTTATGATATCTCACCAATCAGTCCAAAATAATCTATACAAATTCTCATCCACCAGTAAACACCGTTCAGCTCAAGAATCTTAGGACAAAAAAGAAAATTTCAGTTAAAAGTGGAGATGTCTCACTTATTCTTGTGACTGCTAATAAGATGTGAGATAAGCATACTGTTAAGAAATGTAAAATGCCTGTTATGGAGAACTTATCTGTAATTTAATTTAAGTGTTACTCACAGGCTGATAAGAAGCAGAGACATCTGTAGGGGGCAAATCAACCATAGGAAGTGGCAATTTACAGTTTAGGACCCTCTTTCATAAAGGTATATAAATGTGTGCTAATTTCAAATATAGGAAAACATAAAGGAGCCAGTGGAAACATTTACTGCATAAAAATTTAAACAGACTGCACTCTGCTACAGAAAAAAAGATTGTCTCCCTAAAGGTATAAGCCCTTTCATCTTTATAAACACAGCGTTAAAGAACAAAACCAGAATGCACTCCAGTTATTTTTGGCCACATTAATTGCTCTTGTTTTGCTCATATGAGAAATATCTCTTTGAGTTTAAAGGTACGATAGTTAAAATATGTGTATAAATCCAGTTTTCACCCCTAGATGTATACATCATTATCTTTTATAGTAATTTAGGTGTAGAAAAATACACAGTTATGTACAGAATGAAGAATTTATAGTGAGCAAATAAATGGATAATGAAAATGAGAATTCAGAACTCTGAAGATGCCAGAATCGGTAAATACTTTTTTTGTTTGTTCACTGTTTTGCTTTGCCTTACTTTATGTAATACAATATGTTGATGTACTTTAACCTCTCCAATGTGCCAGTGTCATCCTCCTGGACCAATGTTATTGCCCTTCCATCACTTAATACTATCTAAACATCTTTTCTAGATTTGTAACAGAGTGTATCCTCACACAATGCTTTTCCTGGTTTGCTCTACTACCTCTGAAAGTGTTTACACTTAGAAAACACAGGACTTTTTAAAGTATCCATAGAAATATAAAAATAGAATTAATATCAGGCTATTTAAAATAACAATGAAAATTTCTGGATGGAAGAATTGATTTTTCTTTTCAAAATATACATACACAATTTTGCAAGATGAGGTCTTTCTATTTAAATTAATCTTTTATTAGATAATATATTCTATTCCTTGGAGTGACTTCTCTATACTATTATTGTAACTGAATATCCATTTCTATTAAATTTCTTGCCCAAATTTTATGAACAGCAGTAGCATCCTATTTTTATAAGTATCTGCTTTACTCCAGTGAGAAGTGAAACCACAGTTACTTTTTAAAATTAAAGCTTAGTCAAGTATATAATATTCACACAGCACATACATGCATTTCTTTTGTATAGGAAGGTACATTTGTGTGTAAGTATTTGAATCTTAACTCTTATAATGAATCCCTGGAAAAAATACTTAATATCCCTGTACCTCAGTCTTTCTAGGTGAAAAGAAGCTGGTATTCATAATGTTTTCTATGTCTGTATTGTTTGTTTACAAGTGCAAGGATAAAAAAAAAAAAATCCTCTGAGCTTCTTTTATGTGTCTTTTTGGCACAACAACGCTCCTCAGCACATTGATTTGAACTAGTGAAGTTGGTTGCTGTCAGGAAAGAGATACCTAAACCCAAGAGGGTAATGAGTTTATTCCTGAAATATTCCTGAATACAATGGATAATCACAAGGACTAAATTAATAATAAGGTTTTATATATGTATGTATATCAGTAAAACATACATTTGTACTTTGACATTTTTACTAAAATTATTGTTCCATAACATATGTCTATTGTACACAGATATCCATTTTATGTTTGAAGACATTTTAAACATAAATAAACATTACTTCTTTTTCCATTCTGTCTTTGAAGGTAAAGTTGTAGCAATGTGTTTCATTCACATAAACAAAGGACATATAAAAAGAGATATGAAAGCTCCAAAATTAACTAAACCAGCTTTTCCATTAATAAACCTAGCCTATAAAATTTATGTATGAACCTACCATACTCGTTATATCTGATGCTGATGTGTCCAGCCAACCAGAAATTCAATGACAGATTGTATCATTCTGTGTGTTGTCCCTTCAGTTTACCCTGTAGCTTGAAAAAGGTTCATGACAAAAAACTTTTTATGACTGTTGAGTCTTTCCAAGATATATATTAATTTCTGCAAACTCGATTCAACTTAATCTAAATTATAAAATTAACTAAACTAATTTACAAATTGCCCAACTTTCAAACCACCTCCGCTTCTGCCTTTTTTTGACTGAAGGTCCAATGGTCTACATTTGACATTAATCAGCATATTACTTTTGAGGTGCAACTAAGTATTACTCGTTCGAGAAGAAAGCCCACCCATGCTCCAAAAACTATGTTAAGAACACAAAACTTTTACTACAATATATGTAAACGGAATACCACATGGCTGATAGGGTCTACAGTTTAAATAACCTTCCATGTTATTTAAATATATTGCTACACTATCAAATAACTGTTGTCTAGTATACCAGTACATTTGCATACTCCATTTACATCAATTGTAGAAATACACTTCTGAAAGTAACAGGATATTTGAATAGCAATTGTCAGTACCCTGCTTACTTTAAATGGAGCATAGGAGAAAATGTTCTCCAAATAGTATCACCATGCATCTGTACCTCATTATTTAAATTTTTATTTCATTTTCATATTTTATTTGGCCTAAAGGAGGTGAAAAAGGATTAAAGCTGTGGAAAAAAAAAAAAAATCCTTGTGCTTCCTGTTACCAATAAGCTATTTTCCTGTACAATGTGGATGACCACAGGGAAGAAAAAATAATGTAGATTTTGTGACAAAACCATGATGCCAGACACAATATAAATGGGAAAAGGACAAAAGATCTCTGAAAGGGCTGTGTGTGTTCAGCAAGATCTTACAAACCAGCACTGTCTGGCCACATGATGCTTTACAACATTACTTTTCCACAAACAGTGTCAATTAGAGGAAATATCAGCAATTTCAAGCCAGGGAAGTAGGAAATGAACTGACACCAGCAGCAAGTGAAAACTACTGCCCCATGTCTGACACCATCCCCAGAACTTAGACAGTTATGCTAAGGTTTATACAACATAAAGCTGTTGCTGCAATACAGCACTAAAAAAAGTGTTGTACTGTTTGGAGAATTGTCCTTAACAAATCAGTCAAAACTTTTCTTGTGCTCTGTATACTGCAAAACTTAGTAGACATCAAACAAATCATGGCAGGGATCAAAGCACGTATGTGTAGGTGTTGCTGATTTGCCACTAGTTAGAATTAATTATATTTGATTTTAATAGGAATATGGAATTATAAGAAATATTTTAG
>JAVJGG010000048.1:6482012-6497858 GCA_035590195.1 Aviceda cuculoides
TGTTACAACAGTATTTGGATTGTTCTTTCTTCCCAGAAGCCCTAGAGGAAAGAGAATAATAGAGCTTAATTTTATTGCAATTCTCGCAGATTAAAAAAAAAAAAGTTTGCTTAGCTACATCAGAGATGAGAAGTCTTTTCTCCAATGTCTAGCAACTATAATCCAATTAAATATCTTGAGAAAGCTTGATTAGTCTGCAATTTAATTCTTTGACAACAAAAATCTTTACTGCAACAGTTTTATGTTATGACAGGTAGCTGCAATGAGAGAATCAAGAAATGAATTGGTGCAGGTAAGTTGCTTCTGAAAAGCAAAGAAATTTGGCCAAAATTTTCACCAACTCCTAATGCTTCTCAGGATTAAAAGTAGACTTGGATACTTCTGCTCCCAGTGTGACAGTAGAGCTGAGACTGGCATCCTACATGTGCTTCACTTCCCTTTTGCTGATTGGCAATTAGGTTCAAAGAGTGTTGCCAATATTCATACTTATATACTCTTATTTCTTTCCTTCTTGATCAAACCCTACTTAACGGCCCTTTCCCTGCCACTCTATGCACTTCTGAAGGTCCTTTTGCCACTTGCTCCTCTGTTAAACTCTCTATTCAGTTGTGAACTTAAATTTCTGGTATACTTTTGCATACAGCACAGAATGTCCTCAGTGACCTTTCATTTTTCTGACAACTATAACAGGCCACAAAAAAAATCAACAAGAAGCAAAGAGCACTGGAGAAGCTAACTTTCTTAAAGTAAACACAAATAAGAATTCAGACCAGAAAAATGCAAGGAAAAATGTTGGCATTCTCTTTTCAGGACGGCTGGATATTTGAAGAACCAGCAATTTCATGTTTGCTTCAGGAGAAAAAAAAAAAAGGAAATAATCAAAGTTTCAAGCACTCACCCTCCAAAATTATGTAAAAACATGCTGAGCCAGCCTACTAGCAAAGCCATGGCCTGCACATGCTGTTCCCATAATATTTTGTATGTTCTCACCTTACATGACACAGCAAGAAAGTTGAGTCCTGCAAGGCCTAACCTTGCTGTAGCCGCTGGACCTGAGCCTGGACTGTCACCTCCTCCATCCACCCCTGGGAGCCTGGCATCTGCCCTCTCTGTTCCTCCAGCACCCCACACATACCTCCTTGCCAGCTTGGGCAGAAAGCTCCTGAGAAGCCTGCCCAAGCCCCTGTTCAAAGCCCAGGAGCAAAGCAGCCCACCCTGCTTGCACGTGAGCAGCCACAGCCACTGTAGGCCAAGCTCTGCCACAGGGACCTCACCAACCTGAGGTCCAGGCAGCGGCAAATCGATTGAGATCACAGGTGGTCTGTGTCTACGGGCTTCTTGTCTTAGTTCTGCTAAATTAACTACTCCTTTCTTGATGGCTCACTTCTGCAGATGTAGGATGGTAACAGTAAAAGCCACACCTTTCTTTGGCCAATGCCATTTTCCTAGATTTCTTTTGCATGAGTAAAAAATCAAACCAAACCACTCTAATTACACAGGCTCCTCATTGTTTCCATTAGGAATATGAAAAACACCTACAGAACATTCTCTCCTTGCTCCCCTCTTTCCTCCAGAGGTTTCCTTTTATCACTCCCAAAGCTGTCAAGCTTCTTAGGAAATAATCGGACTTGACAGTTCTGGGGTTAAGAATAATAGGTTGTCGTCTTACGTCCCAGCAGACATGCACTGAGCAATTTATCACAGTCCAAACAGCAGGGTTGTACTATCTCATATTAAATGCAAGAGCCTTATCTAAAAATGTGATCCCATGTGTGGTTAGTGAATTTGGTTTGAAATACCATGTATTTATTCAGATCTTTGTTTCAGTGTTAATCATCAGACAGCACCTCGGATCTCTTTGCTAAACATTGCTATACAAATGCTACTTTATGCTAATTAAAATGAAAGATTTCAGCTATTGTTTATTTATTAATTCAACCAAGATGCTTGTAAATAAGACAGCACCAGGGCAGGGGGATGGAGAAAGAAAAAAAAAAAAAAAAAAAGCTTGCATTAGACTAGCAAATTATGTCTGTATAATGTCAACTTTGGTCTGTGGAAATTAATGGTTTGTAACAGAGCTAGTTATTTCCTCTTAGATTACATCATTTATTATAGACCAATTATAAACAAACAGTAACTCTGATAAAATTACAAGTATAATAAATACACCAAAATATAACATTCTTTTGTGGATCACAAAAAACATAAAAGCATAGCTGGTGGAAAGGATTATCCAAAATTTCACTAGCTTGGGTAGTATCACAGTATCATTGTAGTGACATGGCTGCTATTACTGGGATATGTAAAGTAAAGTAAAGTAAAGTAGTTAATGATGTATTGTCTTTATTGTGTGTAGATCCTAAGGGATTTTCCCAGTCTCTTGATCTTCATTTCCACCATCTTCTCTTTTTATATTCATATACATGACATGTGCATATATATATATATATACACTAACATACACACCCTAGGTCTGCAGTATTTGTCTCTATAGAGGTTACACATAAGGTTTGGCACAGATTTTTCCTGCCCATTTGCACCTGACTAGAGCAGCACTTTGTATGTTTCTTCTCTACTGCATCATGCTCCTCTTTTAAGACAAAAATAAGGAGGGGATGACAAGGAAAGCACAGAGCTGACAGCAGAAGATTGCTCAGCATTAGCACTTGTGCACTTTACCAGAGCAAGCCCAGAGAAAAAGATGGGTGCCCAGCAGAGCAAACCAATTCTTTTTTCTCTGTGTACTCCAAGGAGATTACTAAAGTCAGATCACCTACAGCATAGGTTCTGATTAACTATTTTAGAGAAGAAGAGGACAATGAAAACTGTCTTGAAGCCTGAACATGAAACTTCATTATATGAAAACAAACAAAAAAAAGGTCATTTGCAGGAGGGGGATTTTCAAGGCCTTGAAAGGCCAGCCTAACTCTAAGGAACATTCAAATGCAGCAAAGAAATCCAAACTGAAAACAAGCATAGAAACGTGAGTCTCTGTCTTCCTGCCAGCCAGGACTACTCAGTGTCACAGCCACATTGGTACAACATTTCTCTGTGCTTAGTCTAACGAAAAGACAGGACACGTCTACTTCATGAATAAGGAAAAAACTAATGAAAAAACCCTCTGTATCCCAGTGAGGCATACAATATTATCCACCCATGTGCTCAAGAAACAACCCACTTGTATACCTAGTAAGTACACTGCATTCCTACCCATTTTGGAGGAACTTTTCCCTGAAAATAAGACTGAATTTATTCTTCTTCCTCCTTTCTGGATTGCAAATCTATTTAAATTTATCAGCTTTCCTTTGAGCTCCTTGGCTGTTTCATAGCTCCTCAACTAGCTTCTTCTAGAATGCTTGTTATTAAGACAGGTGGGTCCTATTTACTAATGTCCTTAATTACACAAGGGGATAACAAAGATCCTTTGTTTTACTCACATAAATAAAGAAGCAGTACAATGATAGTCCCACAACAAGGATTTTATCACGGCTTTCAGATAGCTGCCTTCACCAAATGAAGTTACATCATAATTCTCAAAAGGAGTTTCTTAAAGAACCAGACCATGTAGTAATTTTGTATTAGTATTTGTGTACCTAGGTATGAGAATTCAACTCATAACTTCTCTTCATGTTTACTTGTAGCCAGAACATCATACTTACAAAGAGGACAGATCACTCACCTGAGCTGGCTATCACTACGGTTTCTTTTATCCTTGTGGCTCTTCTTTCATCTGAGTTTCTCAGTTTGTTACAGATTTGTGTAGAAACTATTGAAAACTGCAAATTGCAGGTTTTAGTATGAGCCAGGAAAACTTCAGATACATTTCCTTTAGGCACTGCTGGTCTCTAAAGTGTTAATGCATTTGACTCTCTATAATGAAGTCACTAATCAGAATGCCTTTACCATATTGTTTTGTATTCTATTGGCATTTTATATAAAAAACCCTCTTATATTCAAGTATATTTTATCACAGGGTGCCTTCAAGCCCAATCCTCCAGACTAGAGCAGTATTTTATTGTTAATGTTCTCATTTGGAAGAGAGGATTAAGGAAATTTCTATGAGAAAAGACTGCACAATGAAGGGATCAGTAAAGCGACTAAATTTTGGGAATACTGAAAGCGGGACAAATCAGTCACATCTTGCATGAAGCTAGGATGAGCAAAGGGCCTACGTCAATATCAGTGAGAGACAGCAGACTGGAAAGGCATCTCTAGTCAGGCCATCTTGGCTACATGGGAGAAAACTCTTCTTATGCCTGCCCATGGTCTATGGGTCTATAGCTTACCTCTGACTGAATACTTGAGTGATGGGATCACCATGACCATCTTTTTCTTTGATGTTTAAACTTTCTGAAGGTTTGACACTTTAGCACTGTTTTTACTAGCTCTATTTGTGTTAATTATCTTAACACCCTTCTCCTTCTGTGACCTTAACTGAGAACAGTGCCCTAAGGCCTGAATCTTAGATACACATAGCCTCCAGAGAATAAGATGCACAAATCATTGTAGCTGTAGTTTTCCCCTACATACACTGAAATGAACACAATTCACTATTCAGCTCTATAGCATAAGATTTCATTGAAGCCATGAAGGCCAATTCTGCCCATGCAGAGTAATTGCAATATGGAAATTTAAACTATTGGCAAGGATTTTCAATATCATTGAAAATGAAAGGTTAAACATGTTTCTAATAACAGGCTAAATATAGAATAGGAAGCAGAAAGCAAGGGTCTGAAAATGGCAGAGTGTGTAAGAGACACAGAGTTGCCAAGTACAGTAAAGAGTAAAGAGAGATTCAAATAACAAGGTTAGTAGCCCAGTTCCTGTTTAAATGACTGTGTTGGCCTACAATGAAAATGAAGGTGATTAAAGCAGTCCCAGCTTCAATTTAATGTGTCATACTCCCTTGGGAACGTAGATCAGAGCTTCCACAGCACTCTTAAAGTGCTTTCAGGCAGAGAAGGTGGTTAATAGTGAACCAAACCCTTTCTCAGAATTAAAGAAATACTGGAGGGGGTTGGGGGGACAGAACAAAAATCCAGTGTGATTTCCTTGCTTTGTCTGAACTGGTACCAAAATATTTTTTATAGACAACAAAATTCACTGAAGTGAGAAAAAATCATGTTATAACAAATATGAACTGAACCAATGTTTAATGAACGGGCAGAAGAGAAGGTAAGTAACAAGTAGAAATATTTCCATGGGTTTACACATCTTCTGGTTTTCAACAAGTGCAAACAGCAGACAGACAACTATCAATTTCAAAATATGTATTTAGAGGCCATAATGTTCATATGTATGTATCTGAATTCAGGTGTTGACAGTGTTGAGTTTTTTCAGTCTTACCACCTAATTTCAGAATCTACTGTTTACTGCTCAGATCTTCTGAAAATCAGGCCCTACATTTATGTCTGTGTGTGAGCAGATTCCTACTTCCACTGTTGAAATGGATTTTTGAACAGAGTTGGAAATCTCACAAAAAGTCTATCTCTGTCTCTGCACATTCTCAAACATTGAGGTAGTTGAATAACTATATCCCACACCATAAGCGGAAAAAAAAAAAAAGTGACCTAAGAGACGGCATGCTAGCCTGGACTTAGGAGAACTTTGGCCACTGCCTTTGCTGTGCTGGAAGCTTTCTGCGTGAGGATCATCAGGTCGAGGTTATGAATGGAAATGTACCACTGTCTTAGGGTGCTAGCAGAGGTTTTAATCTGAACCTTCACCCCCAAATTTCATTGATAAAAGTCTTCTAGGTGTTCTGCTTTTTGGAGTTTCCTTGCAGATTTTTGTATTATTTTAAGACAGCAGGCAAGCAGAAAGATTATCTTGTGTCCTCTGTCCTGAGACAGATAATTTATTTTTTTTCCAGAGGTAGCAAATTGGAAACTGACCTATAATTGTTGTTTGAGATTAGGGCTATTTGGACAGAATTGTATTGCAAGATAGTTTAGAAAATAAAAATACCTCATTTGACCTAGTAATTGTTTGAAGAATGCAAAGTGATTTCTAAAATTGGTACAAGAAATTCTGGAAGAAATTCTGTTATTCTTACCTTGGAAGTAAGTCTGATCCTGTACAGTTTTCTCAGGCTAGAATCCCAGTGACTTCAGTAGATCGGCATGGCTTAATATTCAACACTACAAATATCACACATAGATAATTTTACTTACGTCATTTCCTCAAAGGGAAACTTGATAGGTGAAGTGAGATGTGAGAATAATGAGCATACACAAGCTATTCTGAGTATTCAAGCCATTTTTGCAGTCATCTACTGAAAACAAGAGACCTTAAAATCAATTGGACGCTACAAACAAACTGAGGCAAAGCATCCAGTCCATCAACAAACAGAAATAAACAGCAAGATGTTTCTTATGCAGTACACACATGAACTAGTATCAATATCGAAATCTTAACTTCAGTATCCACAAACAACAAACACCTAGCATTTAACTGAATGACATTTCTTATGCAACTGCAAGGAAGCTTGTATTCTGTATTTTAATTTTTTTTTTTTTTAACAAAAAAGGTGAAGCTAAAAATCCAATAGAAGAATTAATTAAAATAAATTTGGAAAATAAAAGGTGATGTCTGTAGTTGGTATTAGGGTTTTTTTAGGTCATTTGTTATTTAACCAGGAGGACCTCCGAGTCAATTATATATTTGAGTATTGAACTAGGTTTTCATAGGTACATAAGTCAACAGTCTTTTAATGGCTATCTGTAGATAAAAAATAGCTTGAGGTGAAACCTCAGTACATGATATTCAGAAACAACAGCTACCAAGCTATTAGTGTAGCTATCAGCTACACTGATCTATATGTTCCATATTTTAGCTTTGGGCATTTAAAAAACAAACAAACAAACAAACAAACAAAACCCCAAGATTATTTTTATAGAAATAGTGCTTCTGGATATTGATCTGTGGAAATGGCAAGATTAAACTATGACATGATTTTTAGAAATTCTGCAAGATTATAATGGATTCAATACGTTTTATGGCCAGTGGCCTCTGTATAAGAAATACTGTAAAGAAAAAACAGTTCTCTCTAAGACCAAGGTCCAAGGGAATGGATTTTGGGAAAAAAAGGTTTATGCCCTGAGGACCCTGAATAGTCACCAAGAAAACATTTTATTCCATATATTAATCCCTGCCTACTAGCTGCTTAGAATGTACCAACTATTTTATACTATTTGCAACTTACACACTGGCAATGTGTTTTGGATTATTATATTATTTAATAAATTATTATATTATTTAATATATTACTATATATTATTATAGTATTTAAAAAATTGAGCTGACTGAAAAATGGCAAAACTAAGGAGCATGTGTCTATAGGGTAACTTAAAATAACTGTGACACCTTCTGCATCAAGTCCTTCAACTTGTGTCTTCTACCGATCATTTCTGGAGCCAGTAATGTCATAGCTGATTAAATAGCTGGATTTGTGGGAGTGAATTTAAGATCTCAGAAAAGCAAGCTGCATACACACCACATTTATGGTTATATATGTGGTTGAGTACCCACACAGGTAAACCACAGTCTTCATTTCTATACTACATATATAGTATATTGTATCTCTGCAGTATATCTACTCCATTTTGATCTCCTGATTGTTGTTAATTCTACACCATTTGAACTTGAGCTTTGTTAAGAACAACATTTTGGACCTGACTGGACTTCTAAAAAAAAGGTAAAAACAAATAGAAAGTACCTTGTGCTATTGTTTAGTTTAAATAGACATAATATTGCCT
The DNA here is from genome assembly GCA_035590195.1 of Aviceda cuculoides. Lineage (NCBI taxonomy): Eukaryota > Metazoa > Chordata > Aves > Accipitriformes > Accipitridae > Aviceda > Aviceda cuculoides. Next base: position 6,489,773 of record JAVJGG010000048.1, read on the forward strand.
CCTCTTACAGGTTTATTACAAGTGTGAGTTAATATTTATGTGGTTTTGTTTATCACAAATATAAACTACAAAAGATATACAAAAATGACAGTGACAATGGGATTTCCAGTGACACAATAACATTTCTAACTGCCTTTGACAAAATCTCTGATTTTAAGATACTTGGTAATTCTCAAGAAATCTTAAAGGTCTGAACTCTTCTCCCTCAGTGTTTTTTGAAAAGTAGTCTCTATAGAAGGAATGAAGGAAGGACACCTTCAAAATCCCAATTTCTAATTTGATTTTCAATTCTCATGAAAAGGTTTCTTTTCATTATTCATTTCTGTAGGCTCCTGAGACTGCTTTTCAAATTTCCAGAGAAGCAGTGCTGGAATTCAAAAAAGACTATGCAGCATCTAAAAATAATAGGAAGCATTCATTTTTACAATAATTGCAGTAATTAAATAAACAGCTTTGCCAACCTCAATTTAAATGAGATTACTTATGGATGAGTTTTTTTCTCCCCCTTGGTCCTACCAAAATAAGCCCCATGTTTCTTTAAATGAAGCTTACTGATAATACATACCTGTCATGCCGTTCCCTTTGAGTGCTTGGGGAAATAAAAATTCATAGCAATTGATTGCCCTGTGTAGCCATGGATCCAGATGCCCTTTCAAATATTCATAAAGATCTCGAAGGGGTCCCTGTGGATCCCATTTGTCTGCTGTATATTTATATATCCCTCCAGTCTTCAGGAAAATTGTCAAACAAAAGTCACTTTTGCAGCTAGATATTATTGACTCTTTCTACCTTGTAGATTTTTGTATGCTCATGCTGCGTATTGTGAGTGAAGAATGGAACAAGATGAAGAAATGTTTATGAATATCATATACCAAGTCTTAAAAGTTCGTCATTAAAGCTGGGGGTTTGAAAGCTGCTACTGATCATAAATGGATGAAAGAAAAGGACAAAAGTGTTAAAATTGGAATCAAGTGGAGTGAAATTTGAGATAAAAATAAAGGATAAAAATGTCACATTTGCACTCAAAGTCAGACCACTAGATTCAGAGCTACATGCCTGCTGAGCATTCAAAACCTCTCACTGAGATCAATGTAAAGATTAAGTGAGCACAAATATAAAGCAATTTTTTAAAGTTTAACTCTCTTTTAGAAAATATTTCCATGGTATTAAGTGTGTGAAACATATCTTATTCAACTGGCAATTTAAAGGGACCTTCCTTTCTCCAGCTTTCCCTGGTAAGTTACCCATTTGCAGAATCCTAAGAATGTTGGGAACAACTTTTAAGCCCTTCTGTAAATGCTTTGTCTTATCTGTTCTATTCAAAAAGTCATGGAGCAGAAGGTACTCATCCAACGTCACAGAAAAATCCATACAGTTTGCAGGATAAAATTCCAGCCACATAACAATTTAAGAGTTGGCAGCCAGTTTCCATTTCCAACTTTCACACTTACTGAGATCTTCAACTCCTATTTTTGTCTCTTTTTAAGAGAACATTCCAAAACTATGTTCCAAAAATATTCTAAACAGAAGACAGTGGAAACCCGAAGTGCTCCCTGAACTCTTCAATCCTTACTCTGCTCTGCAGCAGCTGCAATTAACTTGAACGGGCCATCACTATTGACACTGCTCCCAGCTCCTTGCTCCAGCAGAGCATGACAACAGGAGTGCAACAGAGAGCCAGAACCTGGGCAGGGAATGAGTCTTGTCTGTCACCAGTCGTTTCCATTCTGCTGCTCGGGTAATAACTGCAGTTCAGAGTCCAGAAGTTAATTAGAACTGTAGCAGCTATTCTATCACCTATGAAGTAATGACATAAGCTAAGCTAATGTTGTAATGCAGAATACTATTGAAAGACAATTAGGTATCATGAAACCTGTCATGAATTCCCACCATGTAGAGCTATGAGTTCAGACATAGAATTTAAAGTACATCACCATCAGTATATGTTACTCCAGGAGACTTATTCTGAGAAATAGTATTCTTACCCATCAGATTCTGAGGGCTTTTGTCAAGTGATTTTTTACGGTCTTCAAAAATACACTGACAAATATAACGACACATGAAACAGACTTCAACAAAACTCAATAGAAGGGATGTGGTGACTTTTATTGCTGTTTTTAATTAAAAAAAAAAAAAAGAAAACAGAGAGGGATTGGGTTTGAGTTAAAGTGACTAGAAGAGAAAATAAACAATGTATATGACTCTAAGTTCTTGTACAAAAGGACCCAATGACACAATCACTATGTAAAGTGAATGTGTTATGTACTTATTTTCTGCTTAAAAAGCAGCTGTTTTCTTATGTAATATCTTTCCCAGATGCAAACCAGAATGAAATGAATGTTCACTATGGGCAGATTTCCTTCTGCTCCTGCTGGATTAGATGAATCCACAACAGCAGGAAGGTTGGTCCTCTCTTGCATACTTAAGGAAACTCACAGAAAATGGAGAAAACAAATATAACACTGTGGGGCTAATTTAAACCTGCATCATGGGGAAATGAAGACATGAGTCTCTCCCCATAGCATATGGAAAAGAGCAGGGGGTCACCATATGGACTGCAAAACATTTTGTAGAATGATTTAATTAAAATAGAATTAAAGTATCTCCTCTAAGTTCTATTGCTTTGTGAGTTTTGTCAGATAGTCCACATAGCCTTAGCAAAGAAATGTGAGACCAAAGGCCTAACAGTAAATGCTAGCCATTATCATTTTATGTGCTGAGTACACTAATGTCCCCTTCTGTTACCTTACTGGGCAAAATCCATTTGCTGAAACCAAGGAAGACTTTCTTTCTTAAGCTTAGGTCTATTAAATATGAATGAAAAGAAAGTGGAAAAGCTTGTGCTGAATGGATTGGATAACATCAAGGGCTTGGAAATTCTCTTGCAAGTGGTACCTGTTAGTACTGAAATTTTTTAGTAAAGATTCTGGGATACACGCTGCAGGAGTGACTCTTTATGGTCCAGTTCACAATCCAATGTGAAGTCCAGTGGAAGAATGTGATTGTCTCTTCCTAATGCAAATTTTAGTGGAATTGTCTTGGTTAGTTTCAACATGTTTTCAATGATTCTTTGCAATGGGTGCACTTGAAAAGCAATTATTTGTTTCCTCATGATAATAACTGTGATGAAAAATATTTAATAAATGGCAAAAAAAGAGAAAATACAGAATAATCAGTGCATTTGATAGATTTTACCAGACAGCAGAAATCTCCAATCTTCTGCATTTTAGGTCATAGCTCCTCATTTCATTTCTCTACTTCTTACTTTTTATATTGCAGAAATAAAAATAATTCTAATGAAACATTTGTTATGTGGTGGGTTGACCTTTGCTGGGTGCCAGGTGCTCACTGAGCCACTCTATCACTCCCCCTTCTTTACAGGACAGGGGGAGAAAATACTGTGAAAAACTCGTGGGTCGAGATAAAGACAGGGAGAGATCACTTACCAGCCACTGTCATGGCAAAACAGACTGGACTTGGGAAGACTTGAGGAAACCCTGGCACAGGTTGCCCAGAGAGGTGGCAGATGCTCCATCCCTGGAAATATTCCAGGTCAGGTTGGAAGGGGCTCTGAGCAACCTGAGCTAGTTGAAAGTTGAAGATGTCCCTGTTCATTGCTGGGGGACGCGGGGGGAGGTGTGGTGGCCTAGATGACCTTTAAAGATGCTTTCCAACCCAAATTATTCTATGATTCTATGATTCTAAATATTAATTTAATTTATTGCCAATTAAACAGAGTATGATAATGAGAACTAAGAATAAATCTAAAAACTCCTTCTCCCCACTATTCCCTTATTCCCAGGCTCAACTTCACTCTCAACTCCTCTACCTCCTCCCCCCGAGTGGTGCAGAGGGGTGGGAAATGGGGGATGTGGTCAGTTCATAATGTTTTCTCTGCCACTCCTTTCTCCTCACACTCTTCCCCTGCTCCAGCGTAGGGTCCCACCCATGGGAGACAGTCCTTCACAAACTGCTCCAATGTGGTTCCTCTCTGTGGGCTGCAGTCCTTCAGGCTCAGACTGTTCCAGCATGGCTTCCCCACAGGGTCACAGGTCCTGCCAGAAAACCTGCTCCTGCCTGGGCTCCTCTCCATGGACTGCAGCTCCTGCAAGGAGCCTGCTCCGGTGTGGGCTCTCCACAGGCTGCAGCTAAGAGCATGTCCACCTGCTCTGCTGTGGGGTCCTCCCCAGGCTGCAGGTGGATATCTGCTCCACCGTGGACCTCCCTGGGCTGCAGGGGGACAGCCTGCCTCACCATGGTCTTCCCCACGGGCTGCAGGGGAATCTCTGCTCCGGCACCTGGAGCATCTCCTCCCCCTCCTTCTTCACTGACCTTGGGGTCTGCAGGGTTGTTTCTCTTACAAGTTCTCACTCTCTCTCCAGCTGCCATTTTCTGTCTATCTCACAACTTTTTTCCTTCTTAAAAATGTTATCACAGAGGCGTTACCACTATCGCTGATGGGCTCGGCCTTGGCTGGCGGTGGGTCCAACTTAGAGCCGGCTGGTATTGGCTCTGTTGGACATGGGGGAAGCTTCCAGCAGCTTCTCACAGAAGCCATCCCTGTAACCCCCCCCACTACCAAAACCTTGCCACACAAAGCCAATACAATAAATTTAATCCTGTTTAACATAACTAATGATAGAATCTGGACTAAGAATTTAGTCCTTACAGATGTGAGCAGAAATGTACATTTCATATCCTAATTAGAATAAAGCCAGTGCCCTGCAGTAGAAACTCACCCTGCAAAAAAAAAAGGGGGGGGGGGGGCTAGCTCTTTTTCACCTGTCACCTTCTTAAAAGTTCAGTGAGTCAGACACAGCCTTAGTTTCTATTTGCAGCTCTGTAGGAAACAGCAGAAAACCTATTGCTGGGGGCTGCAAGAGGAACGTACTGAATGAAACATTACCTCTCCTGGCTGTGCATCTCCCCGCCAACAGCCGCAACATCTGTAGCATCCCTCCGGCATACGGTAGGTTGCAGGAGCTTGCAGAAAACCTCACGCAGGTTTTATGGTACAAGCGACTGTGAATGGTTTGTTTGTTCTTTGTTTCTGTGACCATAATTCAGGGTTTCACTCTCTATTCCACCGGCGTTATTCTTTAATATAGTGTCTGGGATTGGACCCTCACTGCAGTGGCTAAAAGCCCATCAAACACAGACTATGCTACATCCTCACTGAGTAGCATGTTAATGTAACTAAACTCATACAGTTATGGAGGTCTAATCACCCGTTAAAAACCACTACAACTACATTATATGGGTTTTCCCTGGGTTTTAGTCAAAAACTGTTACTTTAGGTGGTTTTGGTAAAGAGAGTGCGCTAGTGTGAAGCCACATGGAGTAAGACAGATTTGCAACTTTTAAACACGTATCTCAAAATTACATAATTTGTTCTGTATTTCCCCCTACTTCAATAATGACCTATTGAAAGAACTACTACATTAATATTTAAGTAAGTATAAATAGGTGTCTAACAGCCTCTCCAATATAACTTTAAGAAAGCATTCTGTGTGTTTCTATGTAACGTTGATGAAGAATATGGAATCAAAATAAGGAAATTCCTTTGCAATTAGGTGTACAGGAGATCCCTGATTACTAGCATTAGTTCTTTTTCCTTTGGCTGGATCCCCACTAGTCACCATATAAAAACATTTCTGTAAATTCCCAATTGCCTTCATCCTTCCTCAGCTTTCTTTGGTACTTTCACTGGCCCCTAATGGAACCATTTCTGTTCAGGGTTTATTCTCTATTCCTTTTAATTTTGGACCTATGCAGTGTTAAGGGATCATTCAGAGTCAAGGGTACAGCCACAGGTCTGTCACATTTAGCAGCTGAATTCCAGAGCATTGACACTGATGACCTGACCGTCCAGCAGAACATGCTGACAGGTTCCAAGGTTATTGCAGTATTTCTGCGTGACACCTCTGCCTCACCGCTTCCTCCTTCTTTGATGTGCTATGAGAAGAACTATCACAATACAATGGCACACACTACTTAACCTCTTTGATACCTATTTGCCCTGAATAACAGAATTTTTGCAATTTTGCTCTTTTGGCCTGCGGAGGAAAGGGTTCAGAAGTGGAAGGGTGACATTTAGACCATCAGGAGGAGCCTAACCAACATGTCCTTTTTCCCTGTGAAAACTTTTCTTTTCATACACATAGCAGAAAAATGATCTCATCCTGGAGTGAGAAGCAGATGCTGGTAATGCTCACAATTATGATGCACGTCAGGTCATGTGCTCTCTAGTTGATTGGCACATCTCACAGCTGGCAGAGACCAGCACTGTGTGAAATGTGGGATGGGGGTAGTTGTCAGCACTCCTTCACCGCCGCATCTGCAGCAGCAGGGCCTCTACCACCAGGCACGGTTCCAACAGACGCATTTTGCCCTTACCTTTGTGATCTTTGAGTCTTGGTCAAAATAAACATTTCCACAGTACTGCATGAATAGAGAAAAAGAAAACAGCGTTTGTGTCCTATGTAGGAAATGGGGACGGGAGAAAAGAAGCAGCTTCTGTTGTACCCAGTGCAGAGCTGAGCTGTATAACACGCTGCTCCCAGAAGCCAGTGCTGTGTCGCTGACCGCAGGAAAGCAGCATTCCTCTCCAGGGTTGCTTCAGCCTGTCACAACCAGACTCTGCCTTTCCTATGGACTAGAGATAAAAATACAATTTAATCTGTGACACTTCTTGAGTTTTCAATACATTTTTTCAAGTTGAGCTTTAATAGCTGCAGGACATAAGGGATATGGAAATACACGACATATATCAGATACACACCATGGAACCACCTGACTTTTAAAAACTGGCAAACCACAAATAATGTTGTTAATAATGATGTGTGTCTTTATTTTTTCTGTCTGGCTACAGTAAAACTAAAAGGCAATACACACATAAAACTGCTTCAAATCTGCCTCTGCTATATCTATTTCCATCCCATATTTTTCAGCATGAATACATTGGATCTTTCAGGATTTTATAACCCTATACCTCTGAGAGGCATTCTTTATACAGAAACAGTTATATACGTTATGCGTAACTTACTTGTTTCTTAAATAGTTAGTGGTTCGTCTCCATTTCATTGGCTTATACTAATATAAAACAAGCAATGATTCCTATCAGTAATCAGAAAGTCAAATCTCGTAAGACAGTTGTTCTTAATGTGGTATTTCTATCCCATGGGACAACTGTGGCATGAGTTTGGTTTAATGGCAGAAAAGATCGTTCTAGGTCACTCCAGTCTTCAAAACACAGCATAGGAATAAAAAGCTAAGTTTGCAAAAACCAAAGATGTAAAGCACATACGCTGGGCTTTATTTCTGAATACAAAGCTATAACATTTGTTTTCAGAACTCAAACTCAATACAAATTTCAGCACAGCTGCACACAAAAAAGGAAATATTGATAATTCAAGTCTACATAGCTAGAGTCCCTCTTCACTTCTAGAAGCACTCTGCACAGCACTACTCTAAGAGACCAGAGACAAAAAGCCTGAATATTAAAAGCCACAGCAGTTCCACAGAACAATGCAACACCCTCTTAGACTTAGGTGCATCTGGCACTACAGTCAGTCCTTCCACTCACGCTTAAGCAGAAATATTAAGTATTCATTTACACAAAAAGAAACATTTTCTAAAAGGTATCATAATTTACTCTACGATTACCTAATTTGCAACCAAGAAAAGAAGGTACATGAACCTCTGTACCTGATAAAGTCGATTGACTTCAAAGGGCTTGGGACTTTACCCAGAATTTTCAAAAATATTTTGGACACCATAATACTGAGGTGCCCTGGTTTCAGCGGGGATAGAGTTAATTTTTTTTCCTGGTAGCTGGTATAGTGTTATGTTCTGGATTTAGTACGAGAAGAATGTTGATAACACATTGAAGTTTTTAGTTTTTGCTAAGTAGTGTTTAGACTAAGAAGTCAAGGGTTTTTCAGCTTCTCATGCCCAGCCAGCAAGAAGGCTGGGGGGGCTCAAGAAGTTGGGAGGGGACACAGCCAGGACAGCTGACCCCAACTGACCACAGGGATATTCCAGACCATACTATGTCATGCTCAGTGTACAAAGCTGGGGGAAGAAG
>JAVJGG010000048.1:6506445-6526052 GCA_035590195.1 Aviceda cuculoides
AGGGGGGTTGCATCTGCCATTCCAGGGGGGGCTCCTGCCTTCCTTGGCAGACACCTGTCTTTCAAACCAAGACAGTCAGTCACACTAATTCATGATGGCAAGTGAGATTTTGAGAATATTTATTCCAGCAAGGTTATCTGATGGGGCCCTTGTCAACTAGGAAACTAAAGAGGGGGAAAACAGAAACAACATCTACAGAGACACAGACCTGACCAAACAGATGTGGAGACAATGACAGGAAACAAACCTCACCAGTTACACTAATTGATGGGCTATCAAGAAACCACAGGCATCACTTCCAGGAAGATCAACCTGGACTTTGGAACCGATAAGTTCCAAATGATGTGTGTTCCCAAAACCAGCTACTGAGGGGACTGGGGTGTGTGAGGTGAGTGAGGGGCTCTGTGCTAGCGGCTGGAGTTGGACCGTGGGTCACAGCCCATGTCCCTGGTGCCAGCTCCCAGGGGAGCAAGTGTCTGGGTCTTCCTCAAACCTGGTGTGCATGGGGTGTGCATGTGTACTCACTAGCAAAATTCAAGCTGGACTAGTTGGGTCCTGAGTGGGGTATCAGGTGGCCAGGGGGTCCATCCTGGTTCGCCCAGGGGGATGTGTGAATGTGTGGTGCCTGAGGGATGAGTGTCTGAGTGCTGCATGTTTACCAGTGAGCATCAAGCTGAAACAGATAACTAATACAGGACCTGTGAAGTGGGAAAGGGGGCCTGGGATCTGGGCAGGGGTGGCAGGTAGACAGAGAGGCCAAGCTGGTTCTGAGGGGGTCTGAAAATGTGAGTGTGCTTGTGAACCTGGAGAATGTCGTGTGTGTGTGTGCCTGCACTAGTGAACTTCTATCTCTATCAGCTGAAAAGGAGGAGACTTGCCTGTTTGTTTGTTTGATGTGACTCCTGTGTGTAAGTGCTGTTGAAGGCAGCACTTTGTCTGTGGCAATCTGTTTGACCAGTGTCAAACAGATCTGTGTCCATGTCCTGTGTGTGTCTGGGCACCAGACAGCAGCTGGGAAGAAAGGTCCTGGGCTGGAGTGGCCGGAGGAGGCAGCTGCATTCTTAACATCCCTTAAAAAAAATTCTTTTCTCTATTCCTACTTTTGATGCCAAAAATAGGAACATGATTGCATTTTTTGCGTAAAAACACACAAATATAGAAAGGAAGCCTGCAGAGGGTGGAAGCAAGGACAGGAGGCCTGGAAGGAATACAGAGAAACTGTCCAAGCAGCTAGAGATCAGGTTAGGAGAGCTAAAGCCCTGGTAGAATTAAATCTGGCCAGGGATGACAAGAGCAACAAGAAAAGCTTCTGTAGGTAGATCGATGATAAGAAGAAGATTAGGGAAAATGTGGGCCCTCTCCAAAAGGAAATGGGAGAACTGGTTACCTGGAACACGGAGAAGGTTGAGGTACTCAACAACTTTATTGCCTCAGTCTTCACTGGCAAGTGCTCCAGCCACACCACCCAAGTCACAGAAGGCAAGGGCAAGGACTGCGTGGGAGAATGAAGAACTGCCCACTGTAGGAGAAGATCTGGTTCAAGACCATCTAAGGAATCTGAAGGTGCACAAGTCCATGGGACCTGAGGAGATGCCTCTGCAGGTCATGAGGGAGTTGTCAGATGAAGTGGCTAAGTCACTATCCATCATATCTGAGAATCTGTGGCAGTCCGGGGAAGTTCCAACTGACTGGAAAAGGGGAAACATGTCCCCCATTTTTAAAAAGGGAAAAAAGGAAGACCTGGGGAACTACAGGCTAGTCAGTCTCACCTATGTGACCAGCAAGATCATGGAGTGGATCCTCGTGGAAACTGTGCAAGGGCATATGGAAAATAAGGTGACTGATGACAGCCAGCATGGCTTCACTAAGGGCAAATCATGCCTGATAAATCTGGTGGCCTTCCACAACGGGGTTACAGCATTGACGGATAAGGGAAGAGCAATAAACATCAGGTACCTGGACTTGTGCAAAGCATTCTTCAGGGATCACTATTGGGACTGGTACTATTTAACATCTTTGTCGGTGACATGAACATCGAGATCAAGTGCACCCTCAGCAAGTTTGCTGATGACACCAAGCTGTGTGGTGCAGTCAACGCTCTGGAGGGCAGGGATGCCATCCAGAGGAACCTTGACAGGCTTGAGAGGTGGGCCCATGCAAACCTCATGAAGTTCAACAAGGCCAAGTGCAAGGACCTGTACATGGCTCAGGGCAATCCCAAGCACAGATACAGGCTGGGCGATGAGTGGACTGAGAACAGCCCTGTGTAGATGGACTTGGGGGTATTGGTGGATGAAAAACTGAATCTGAGTCATCAATGTGCATCTGCAGCCCAGAAAGTCAGTCTCTTTCTGGGCTGCATCAAAAGCAGTATGCCAGCACATCAGGGAGGTGATTCTCCCCCTCTACTCTGCTCTCCTGACACCCCACCTGGAGTACTGCTTTCAGCTCTGGGGCCCCCAACATAAGAAGGACATGGACCTATTGGAGTGAGTCCAGAGGAAGGTCATGAAGGTGATCAGAGGGCTGGAACACCTCTCCTATGAGGACAGGCTAAGAGAGTTGGTTGGGGTTGTTCATCCTGGAGAACACTCCAGGGAGACCTTATAGCAGCCTGCCAGTACCTAAAGGGGCCTACAGGAAAGAAGGGGAGGGACTTTTTAGAAGGGCACGGAGTGATAGGACAAGGGGTAATGGCTTTAAACTGAAAGAGGGTAGATTTAGACTAGATATTAGTAGTAAACTGTTTATTGTGAGGGTGGTGAGGCACTGGAACAGGTTGCCCGGAGAGGTAGTGGATGCCCCATCCCTGGCAGTGTTCAAGGCCGGGTTGGATGGGGCTTGGAGCAACCTGGTCTAGTGGAAGGTGTCCCTGCCCATGGCAGAGGGGTTGGAACTACATGATATTTAAGGTTCCTTGCAGCCCAAACCATTCTTTGATTCTATGATTATAATTCAAACACTGAAAACCTTTTAAAACTTGTAAACCTTTTATTATAGCTCTTTTTCAAAATGCCTATGCTTAATGTAAGAAAGGTATTTCTACTGCCAGCAATTTGTGCTATCAGAGAGGTACAAACTGTGAATGTAATGTTACTCCCTGTAGGTACTTTACTTGTAGGCTATGTCTATAAAATATAGAAAAAGTACCATTTTTGTAATTACTTCAAATTTAATTTCAGGTATCGTATCATGTAAATCTTTCCCAGCCTGAGTGTTTATTCACAAATCGATGTGCACCTCAGATAATTTATGTAAAAGTCAGTGAATGAGACCCTTCTAACGGCCAAACAACCCATGGATACAAATTCCAAATTGCATGTCCCATAGATGTGATAACACAGATCACATTGAGATGTGAGATGCTCACCAATGATTTAGTTTGCGAATCAAGTCTCAGGATGTTGCCTGTTGGCTTCTATCTTGAAAATCAGTGTCACTGGTTTCAGCTGTCTTCTTTGCACAGAGACAATGATTATTACCACTGAAGAGAGTGAAATGCCTTTAATATATAAATTACCTGTGTTTAAGTATCTGCCTATTTATTTATTTTTACCAGAGTATTCCCAGGAATTTGTGTCAGTAAATGACTCGGAAAAAAAATCAAATTAAGAGAATGGGGTTGTACAGGTAACCATAGTGAGAAGATATTTGGAAAAGCTTTTTCAGAAAGCCACGTTACTGATGGAAAACAGTTTCTGTGGTATCTGTTTCCCCCTTAAGTTTTACAGCAAACCATTTTTTTTTAAGTTCAGGATCAAAGTCCGATACTACTATTTTACCCTCACTGGTTTGTGAGAATGTGCTTTCCAGCTACTTTGTGACATTGTTATGGCCCTGTGTGCCAGTATAGTAGTGCTCACAAAAGGCAGTATATCAAAACCTCACATGAGTTTGCAGCTCGCAAACTGTTAATTCCCCAAAAGGTGACGCAATTTATCAAACAAAATGACCGCCTGATTGCACTAACTCCAGTATAAATATTTCATCTCAGTATTAAGGTAGATTTGGGAAAAAAACAGAAGCAGAATCCTCTGGAATCTAAAACATTTACAAAATGAAGACTTATCTTCCAGCATATTGCAGCATTGACCTAGTTTGCGTGCATTTTCATAGCAACAACAGGCATATCATTAGTCTTTGCTTAAAAGATATCAATCATAATTGCAATCTGGAAACAGTATCTGCTAAAGTGGGTGAAAGCATTTTAAGACCATTAATAGTGAAAGCATGGAGCTGTATGACAGACATAATTTACAGATTTTTCAGCTGCTAAATCACAAACAGTATTTTTTGCTTTTATAAAATGTTTGGTTTGTGTTTTTTACATCAGTGAGTGATTCACTTGACTGTTTTTCATTGAGATAAGAATAAACAAGAACATATATGCAATGTACTAGAAAACCCATCATATTTCAAGATACTCAATAATATTAAATTAAAAAAAAAAGAATAAAATTGGCAGGCCTGACTAACTGAAGTAGTCTGTTGAACACTTCCTTCCTTACAGTACACTGTCACAGAGTGCTGGGCTCTAAATTAATAAAGTCTGAAGACAAGAATTCTTTGTAACTGATCTGGAAAGCTTGGCTATTTTAAAATAGAAACCATTATGTATTTTACTGATCTCTAAATGTTTTGTAGGAAGTGAAAGGACTGCAAAGCAAGCTTATTAGATAGTGTTGTGAACAATTTATGGGGTGTACAAAACAACTGATATGAGGATTCATTATTATTTTCAAATAAAATGTCTTCTAAAAAGACGAGATGAGAAATTTTAAGCACTGGTATGTGTCTAAATGTATTACCTAGAAAAACACATGTACTCTCAAAAAAATAATCTTTCTAGTAGGGTTCTCTCCATCTCTCTCTGTATACCATGTAATTTCTTCACACAAACACTACGTTACTTTAGAAGATAATCTTTGACTGCTTTAAAAATGAGTGATAGGAGGCCTACAGGAAAGATGAGGGACTCTTTAACAGGGAGTATAGTGATAGGATGAGGGGTGATGGTTTTAAACTGAAAGAGGGTAGATTTAGACTAGGTACTAGTAATGAACTCTTTACTGTGAGGGTGGTGAGGCACTGGAAAAGGTTGCCCAGAGAAGTTGTGGATGTCCCATCCGTGGAAGTGTTCAAGGCCAGGTTGGATGGGGCTTGGAGCAACCTGGTCTAGTGGAAGGTGTCCCTGCCCATGGCAGGGGAGTTGGAACTAGGTGATCTTTAAGGTCCCTTCCAACCCAAACTATTCTGTGATTCTATGATTCTATGACTGAATTAAGATATTTTCTCAAACCAACACTCACAGATTTTTTAAAGAGAGATACTGTAGCAGCATCTTACAGGTAACCAACAGAGACATAGAAGTAATTTGTAACAGAGAAAGGAAATTCCTATAAATGAAAAAGTAGTACAGGTAGTCTCCAGCCTAGATAAGATATAACATGATAACTGTTGTAGTATTTTTAAAAGTGAGAAATAGGGATACTCCCATTATATGTTTTAGGTGGGAGGAAGCACACTGTACTACATCATTAATACAACATCAGAAAAGATAGCTCAGATTAGAAGGCAACTGCCATTTCTCTGCACACTAGTAATTAATCTTTTGTCAATCAGAGAGTAATACTTATTACAGTGATGCCATTTGGGAGATGGCAAATACCTACTCAGTTTTCATTTTGTCCCCAAACCAGGTAACTTAGAATTCAGTAGCAAAAATGAAAACAAGAGCTTGATGCATCAAATAAAAACTAGCTATGAGACACCAGAGTTATGTTGTGAGCTAGGTAGGAAAACAAATTTGTAATATGTTCACTACAGGAAAACAAAAGAAAAGGAAGGGAAAGGGTAATGGTAATATATCTCTAAGTCCTGAGTTTTTACGTTGGGGGGCTTTTTTAGAGATTTTGTCTAGTTTCTTGTGGAAGAAAAACTGACAAAAAATGCAAAGGAGGAAAAAGACTAAAGGATTGGTAGCAGCAAGAGGATGGGAAAAAGTCTGAGTGTGGCAAGGTACTGACACAGATGGGGTACGAAGCAAAGAGAAGCTTCATGGACCTGAAGCAACTTACTGCATTCAAAAAATGATCTGTCACTGAATAGGGCATTCAGGATCACGACCTACAGGATTAGAACCATTCAGTGCTCATCAGAAAGTGTTCTCTATACAGCATTTTAGCAAAATTTTTACTTTAAGAGACCAAGCTAGAAAGGGGCCTTTGGTCCCCCTAACTTTTGAGGAAAACCTGCATAGTTCCTGAAAAAGGAAGGAGAAGGTGAAGTTTTTAAAACTGAGGTCCTGACTGTGCAAAGTTTTGTGCATCCACTAAATTGTATTCACCTGCAAATCAATGGCATGTCTAGGAGACGTAAATATCTACAAGGTTGGAGTGAGTTATGATCGCTTCATGTTAATCTTGTACAGAAAAGATCCTTGTGGCTAAATATGAAGTGTTGTGATCAGAGAGCTATTCCTTTCTTCTGGCCTGTATTCCCAAAAATTCAGCACAGTCAAAGTAGCACCACTTACATTTTTCATTATATTTTCTATTGCAAAATCAAATGCAGCATCTGTTAATTATGTTACACAGCTTACTCCATTATAGAAATAGACCTCGAACCCAGGGAGTAAGAGAGAGAGAAATTTCAAACCTGCATGCCAGGATGCTATAATATCAGTTTTTGCAGTAAAGTTATTTTTATTGCAAAGAAAATATTGTTTTGCTGTAAAAAGATAATAGATGAACTATCTCTATCACTTCCCCAGAAAAATCAATTACAGAGGCTCTATTGATATGTGAGATTTTTTTATAATATATTTCTTTGTTGTTAAGAGACTGTCGTTCTGATGTTAATTAATTATTGTTTTCTCACAACAGGTGTTACCATTCCTAACGTCTCAAACTGAGAATAATAAATTCAGCCCAGATTTCAACTCTGAAATATCAGCTGTCCAAAACTGTGTAATGCTACTTCATTTTTTTAGAGCAGCAACAAATAACCTAATATCCACTGAGTCAATGCATCTACTGCTCCACTGGTCAGAAGCAACCCAGGCAGTGTACTTGCTATACAGCAACGCTTTGGTACCGATATCTTCATACATCCACGGCACTGAAATGAACAGTTGCAGCTACATCATTTAATATTTCTAGTTGATCCTGTGAGTTCTAGGCTTAAGAAGTGAGCAATCTCTGCTGGTTATCTGTACATGTTGACTGATTTTACCGTGAAACAACTAAACCAGAAAAGGAAGAGAAAGGACCTGCTGACTAGATTAGAAAATGACAGAAACAGTGAGCTGGGTGTGTTGTCATAGGAACTGCAAGAGACAGAAATCTCACACTCCATGATTCTGAATGGCCAAAATAGGAATCTGTATTTTACAGTAATACTAAGACCAATAGCTAAAAAAGGTAAAAAATATTGTAAGGTCCAAAATTCAGACCTTATTTAAGACTTGTCAGAACTGATGTGTCTAGTGTTCCTACATTCACGTGTTTTGATATCATTTGCATCTGTAGCCTGAGATGTTATTTTTCACACTTGTTATTCTTCTTCCACCACTCAGTATTATTTTTGCCCTAGTTTAATATGTAGGTCCAGACTAATTAAACGTAGTATTTAAACCCTGAGCTGAACACTAACCTACTAATTTCTTCACACATATTTCTCCTGTATTCTCACCATAGGAACTAACCTTTTTACAAGCATTAATATATTTCTTTTTATTAAGATTAAACCTGACTTTATAAATAAGAAACTGAGGCAAAAAGAAATTGAGAACAAAATAATTTAAAATATCCAAGAATTCACGGTACTCAGTTGGAAACACCTAGACTTGATATTTCAGAGAACTTGGCACTTGTACATTATTTGCTACGCAGGTGCATTAATGTAACAGTTTCACAAAATGTGCATAGGCATCTCCTGTTGAAAACCCAGAAAATGGGCACTGGCCAATCCCAAAAAGTTTGTTTCACATGAACTGAGCAACCACCTACCAGAAACCTGCACCAAAAGAGGAAACAATATCAAAGTTTAACCTTGAGACCAGACTTTCTGTTTCTTCAGTTGTATAAAATACACTTAATAATACATAATATATTACATAATGTATATGTCTACCACAACTGAACATAGGTCATAAAACGGCCTCCTTTCCAACATGCCTGAATTTTGACACTAAATATTTTATTTTGAGTACTGAACTACACAAGGTTATTTCTTCAAAAGAAAATTGGATCGCATTTATTAAGAAAAGTATCTTACAGAGAGGTTTGAGCAGATCAAACTAAATTCACAGGCCATCTTTTAAAAGCAATTTTAAAAGCCTTTGCCTTTGCATGGACTCTTCTGTAAAATGGAGTGGAACATAAATCTCATCATCAGATTTCAAAAACGTGCCAGCAGCAGCAAAGTGTAGACATAAGCAGTCTTGCATTCAGTTCTGGGTTTTGCAGGTGAATTTCTGCAGTGATCAACAATCATTCAGCCTATCCCACAGCCTTCTACATTGCCCTTTCTCCCTGTTCTGTCTCTAGCTTTTGCCCTTACACAGCATGCTTACTTACCTCCTTGCTCCTCATCTTCTTGCCTTTTGGTCTTGCCAGTTCTCAGCCTTGTCCTGATTTATATCATGCTCCACTGTTTACCCTCGCTTACTTCCCAACTCTTGTCCTTGCAGCTTTTTCCTCCTGTTCCCTCCAAATCTGTCCATTACTCCTTTCTCACCTTTCCCATCACATCCTTTCTCTTATTCTTTATGCTTGCTAGATACCAACAGCACATGTAATGATAAATGAAGGCAGATACTCTTCCCAAATCTTTTCAGCTCTTTTACCCCCAAATTTGGACAGTAACAGCTTAGAGGAACAACTGGAAGAGAAAGGCCTGGAAATAGCATGCATGTCTTCTACAGTCCTATCAACACTTACAAAATTATATTTTCTTGTCATTTAGCTAAGATATAAAAACGTCGTCTGTGTGGGCAACAAATAATTTTTGTACCTTTTATAATGTGACTAAAGCTGGGTAAGTCACATTACTGCTGTTAAAACACTATTTAATTTCAAGTTAAAAAAAAAGAAACAAAAAAAAAACCCAAAACTTTTCCATGTAAAATTGAACTAATATTTCCCAACATGGATATAAGAATACTTTTTCCCTAACCTGGTTCTCAGAAATGTCAGTTTACTTTCAGCTGAACTATTCCTTGAAACTTTCTGCATATGCCAGAAATCTCTTCTTGAAAATGTCTGCTTAAATTGATCAAACTTTAACAAGGTTGTAAGGAACTGAAAACAGGTGTCTACAGAAAGAATCTGAAAAATTGAAATACAGACTTTAAACCGCTCACATACACTTAAATATAGTAGAAATGGTCATATAAGAAACAAACATCAACCTGGGAATTATTCCTGTTATTAGTTAGAAATACAATCAACAGCAAATCATAAACTTTAACAAAATTTTTTGAATGTTAAGCATCTATTAAATCTGTGAGTTTTCCATCAGCCAAGAGGGAAAAGTAAATGCCTCTGTGGTATTTTAATGTTGTCTGTATACACTTTTTGCGAAGGTAATGCAAGATCTGAGAATTTAGTAAGACCGAAGAAAGTAGATGGCAGTGGTATCTTTCAAATCTGAACAAAGTGCATCAATGAACTATACCCTTTTACACTGACAACAGAAGACTAGTAAATGTTTGCAGTGCCATAGGTTAAGATGGTAAAGTATTAGCTAAGTTGCAGTGTATACAGTTATGTAGATGCCCTGTCATCTTCACTATTCAATATTGATCATATTGCTATTGATTCTTTCTCTGGAACTTTGCAGCAATGACTGTGACTTTATTGGGTTCCTGTCCCCTGCTCCTGCTCAGCCCTAGACTTTCACACATTTGGGAGGAATAAAATAGGCTTAAATGATTTGATAGGGCAGATTATCCACTGCATCTACTGAGGGCCAGAGAGCTTCATCTTTACACCTCTTGGATTTGGAGTTGATCTGAGAGCAGCCTCCAGAGCAGGAAATAAAATGCTCTGAGCAGAGTTACCCGTGCTCTTCCCACCCCCTCACAATAGAAGTGCAGCCCTGATGGACATCCTACATGCTGAAAGTAACCAGGCTATTACCAAGAGTGCTGCATTTTTCAACAGCTTTCAGAATGATCAGAAATGATAAGGAAAAGTCACGTAACAACACGGTGATTCAGGAACATGTCTCACTTTAAACTACATAAATGATTACCAATACACGCAGGTTGTCTAGTTTCTATCATGGTTCATTTAGCTAATGAAATGTTTTGGCAGCTAGTCATAGATTTGTAACGGAAAACCTACTAATAGAAGATATATGATGAAATAATAGGACATTTTAGCACATAACTGATCAGCTGCACATTGGGTTTAATACACAGGGGTTTCTTTTGACTATAATCTCATCTTATTGAAAGGCAGTGGGTTTTATAAATATCTAAATGTCATCACTGCTAACTCTTTTATTGACAGCAATTTCACTAAGAAACACCATAGGTATTTCTAAACTAATTTTCAAAACAGCAAATGCCAGAGACACTGTGGGGTATTGATAATGTACTGTTATGAAAACAGAACAAATTTGATTTATTTAGTAGACAAAAAGCTTGCAGTGATAAGAAACTTTTGCAAATAAGAACCACAAAAAAATGCTAGTTTAAGTCATGAAAGGTTTAAGGAAACATAGCTCCTGTAAAATCTGGCCCTTCTGGTGCTTAAATCCATTAAACTAAAAAAAAAGCTGCAATCACAGGGAAAATAGAGTATTAGTAATCAGAGCTCCCTGTTCTGTTTCTGACTTTCTAAACCCTCACTTTACCTGTGAAAGGGAGCACAGGAAGAGGAAAAGCTCTTCAGGAATCTGAAGCAGACTTGCTTCAGAGTTGTTCCATGAGAGAGCGGTAGTTGGTCTTCCTGTGAGGGATGAATTACAGTCTTCTCCTGAACCTCTGCAGCAGGTCAACTCCCTGCTTAAAGCTGTCCACCCTTTTAGGTGGTTTTTACCAGATTTAACAGTCCTGGAGTGAGGAGCTATATTGACAAGCTAATACAAAGCAAAGAAGGCTTTCAGATAGTCAATGGAGAAAGTGGCCCATGGGGATAATAGTCTGGATCAGAAACTTAATCTAGAGGTGATGAATCTCTATGGATAAAACTATAACAGGGGACTTCTGCACTGAAAATTGCTCTGACCTGTGCTGTTATCCAATGTTTACTTGTATCTGTCATCAACAACTCTCAGCAAGTCTCAACAACCTTTAAAGGAAGATGCATGCTGATTTCTGAAGAGGTAGAGCATGAATTTATGTTTTAGACACTCTCATTCCAGAAACTGAAGGGGCAGAGGGGTAACATGTAGCCAAAGAAGGCTTTAATAAACACTCCCCACCTATAGAGGTACTGTTTTTTAAAAAGATCAACGATGAAGAACAGACCCTTCTTTCATTTTGAGTTGCTGAGTATCAATTACACAGCAATTGCTGGGTGCTGAACACTGTTAAATATAGCATTGTAGTTAATAGTAAACATCAGCCTAGGTGTTTGATTTCTGCAGTGAAAGAGTGTGAGATTTCCCATCAGCTTTAAAACCAGTATAAGATTCCTAAATAAGGTGCCTTTTTAAATGTCCAGAACTGAGCAAATGAGGTGAATCTGAGACCAACATTTGACAATTTTCATCCAGGATTTCTGGAAAATATAATTTAGTCACTCTACTGCTTAAATATAATCCTTCTTCCTACCCACCATATATTTTATACATCTATCAGTACTGTGGGTACCAGGTAAGTGCTACAGATAGTACTATATACACCAAGTAAGATTCTGCTGTAGTCCTTTGGGAAAATAAATACCAATGCAATTACAAAATGCAAATAAAGCTGTATGTCTTACAAAAATGTTGTCTTTCTCTGAGGAATCTGAAAACCAAACCAAAACAAACCAGCTTCCTGACAAAGTTATTCAGGCTGCATAGTATATTTTAATTACTTGTGTACCTACAGTGAAAACAGAATTCAACCAATTACCCCACTTGGAAATGTTATCGGTTGCATTTAGATTTATGTGAGAATTAACCTTGTGTTAACTAACCACATTTTTGAAAAATTATCTTTTTTGATGGTCAGAGTGTTACTGTACAAGGAATTATATTTAAACATAAAGGGCACTGGCAAGATAATATATATTTTTTGAGGGATACTTTAATGAAGTGAAATAGTGTCTGAGATAATAAGTGCCCTTGAGTGTCACAACATACTTTTAAAAATAATTTTACCATCATATTTCTTTATTTTTCTAAGTACTTTCTCTCCTATTTGGGAGTGTAAGAGATACAAACAACAAAGTCCAATACTTCATGGTAAGTAACCTTACTCATTACATTCCTCTACTGTCATAAGGAATACTCAAGTGAGTCAACTTTTCCAGTATTTTCATTACTTCTGATACGTACTTCAGAATAAACTTAATTTTTATGTCAGAATAAGAACTAATTTCATGCTTCAGCTAAGCACATTTTTAAGCAATGCTAAAAGTTAATTTTTGAGGAAAAGTCAAAGCAATTTTACCAAAATGTGTGTCCCTAAAGCTGTGGGTAATAGTTACTTCAGTTACAGAGGCTTTATTTTCAAATGGACAATGAATGTGCCTGTCTCCTACTGGGAGGGAATGAATGTTCCTGCATCTTTCCTAGTGTCTCTGAAATGCAGAATAATGCTTGACCTATCTTGCATTTACTTGATAATTTAAATGTCTCACACAAGCTTAAAACCATCTATTATGCCTATCACATCCAAAATATTTTATACTTTTTATGATAGTGTTGTTTTAACAATTTATTAGACAGTGTCAAAAAAACCCCAAAGCAAAATCAAAGAAAAATTACTAGAATATTATCAGACAGGGATATGGTGGACTTTAGATAATAAGGCTTTAGATAAGATTAAATTTGTCATAACATGTCAGGTCCTCTTTAAAATGAGTTATTAATGTCCTCCATGGCCTGCATGATGTGCATTTATGTATGATAAATAAACTGGGTTCTGTGCATGCAGAAGAACTGAAATTTGCCTACCACAAAAATACATTTATAATTACAAAATATATTGAAATAACTTTCCACTAAGTTATTCTGCAACCTAAGTAGAATTCAGCTATTTCTAAACTGTTGGGGACACTGAATCAGTGTTGCATTATAATAAGAAGCACAATCTCATAGGGCCTGTCCTTTTATCATCCAAACTCACCACATGGGAACTCATAAGGTCTTGGATGCAATCCAGGTTAAGGCTAATGAAATCTGCAGGGTTTCATTCCTAAAGTTCGTATTTTTCCAAGTGAAGTCCACACTAATTCTTTTCCTTCTTCAGAGTTTAAATCCTTGCAAGGAATATATGAGCTAAGACATCATACTCAGCCTTCTAAGTCCAGGACAGATTAGAAAGTTTAATAATAACTATAAATTGACAACAATAATAAATATAAGCCAATTAAAAAAAAAAATTACATGTAGTGATTTTATTCAGAGGGCACAATTAATTCAGTATGACTGCTAAGGTGAATTAAGATGTCGAAATACAAATCACCAAATCAGTAGCACAGATTTGAAAATCATGGGCCAATCTGTGACCTCAGATAAGAACACACCAGTGCCAGTGTTATCCATTAAAGCAGCTGTTACTGAGGGCAGATTCTTGACACTGTATCTCCAGAATGACCCACATTCACATTACTGTACATACAGTGGTATAAATCCAACTTCTGGGAAAACAAGTTCAGGTGTTACTGAATTATCTCTTCCAGTTAAGTCGTAATATTAAAAGTCACATCTATTGTTCCCATAGTCATAAGATGATTTTTCAAAAGAAAGATCTTGTGCCATCTTTCCTGAAGAATACCATCCTTTTTTGGATATCAAAAACTCTTGTACCCTATTATTAAGTCACCTCAAAGAAAAATGCTTGTTTGATGTCTTAGTTTGTTCCTTCATGTTTCAATTCACTTGCAAGTTAATTAAGCATTATTTCAAGTAAAAATAGTTGGGGTTTTTTTGTTCCAGAAAGAGCAAAACTGGGTATTGTTTATGCAATGATTCAGCTTTTAATACCTTGTAAGATCCCTACATTCTCAGTCTAAATAAATAGATAGTTCTCTCTGTAGGTTGCTGAGAAGAGAAAATTAAATATAAAACCAGATTTAGGTTTCAAAATACTTTGAGATGTAAATGACTGTCTACCAGTTTAAAATATTTTATTTCATGCAGTTCTGTGGAGTGAATGGAGCTGCCCCCCTGTTTGCTGTTAATTATGTGGAAGAAAACGAAAACAGGGAGTGGTACAGCCATCTAGGCAAATTCTGCTATATTTGCAAGGCAGCTCTTTAAATTCTGCTGACCATTTTACCAAGCAGTAATCACATGATTTTGAAGTAGCATTTAAAATTTCAAAGGTTAAAAAAGATCAGAGAAACTTTCTTTTTTTTCCCAGAAATGGATACCGAATCTGATTTAGCATAGATTCCAGCAAGTGGGAGAAAACACCTAAGGAGCTGTCCTGGTTTCGGCTGGGGTTAAATCATGACAGACGCCCTATTAGTATACTAGCAGAACTGTTTGAAGGACAGTGTGACAGCATGAAAACAAAATTTTTTTGGATGTCAGACACAAAGATAGAAAGTCTTTCTGTGGTAGAAGCTGATCAAGAGATTGCATTTGAAGCAAAAATTAACATTCTGCAGGCAATTCTTTACATAAACAACTAGGTGAAAATCACTTGAGAGAAATAAAATGCCTCTGTTGATCAAGAGGAAGACTTGGGACCTATATTCCTTGTAGTCTCTTCTCTATCTCATTCTTTGGTAAAAAATATTCTCCTACTTTTAGATCTGCACTAACACAGCTGCCTTCCAACCAACTTAAAATGATTTTTTTTATCTGTGATGAAAGAAATATGATACATTCCTATTGTACTTTAGACTGAGTTAACCAAATTTGGTCTAGCTTGGTGAACTATACTTCTTATGGACTTTGTTATGTGATCTATCATTTATTTTAGAATGCTGATATCAAGAGATTGCTCTGATTTTTGGCATAACAGTATCGTTCTGTCTTCATAAATCAATAATTCTTTTTTTTTTTATTTAGTGGGATTGTGAAATCAATTAGAGGGGAAAAAAAAAAGATCTTAGGAAGCCAACAAGCCTTCTTCATACTTTTAAAACAAAGTTCATAATAAATTTTAAGTTTTCTATTTAGTACACAGAAACATCAAAGAAATGTAACTGTGGAATCACTTATTGTGTAGCTATGGCCTTGAGCATCCTGATTTAACTTTGAAGTTAGACAAGTTTGGACTAGATGATCTACAATGCCTCTTTTTCTTTTTTGACCTTTTTTTCCTATAGATATAAGTAGCAGAGAATATAACCAGAGAGGGAAGAAAACACTCAAATTTACAACATCTGAAGCCATTCTAATCTTCAAATGTCACGTACATTGTATAGGTGACTTAATAGAGTAAGGTTATTTTTTCAGATGGCATAAAATGTTTAATAGTATTATTTTATAAATATATACTTTTAAATGCAATTTAGAGTTTCTAAACTGGATAATAGACATCCTAACTGTCATAGGCTCTAAGGCTTTCAGTCATTTCTCTACAGGAAATAGTGTTTCACTGTAAGGAATTTCTGTAAGCATGAAGGGAGAACATACCCCAAAACCCAAGTGAAATTATGCATTTAACTGAGATTTTTATTTTCCTTACCCATTATGTTATAGCAAAAGACAAGTTAGAAGTAAATTTATTAAGAAGTATATTTAATTGAAATGAGAGCTTAATGTAAAATTTGTAGGCTTCTGAAATTAAAGTTATTCCAGAGTTTGGGGAAGACAACGATGTTTGGGTTTTTTTAAATATCTAGGAATTGCCTTCATCTATCTCAGGATTACACAGATAAACAAGCATATTTACAGCTGTGGGATAATCACTGGCAGGTAATGTTTGTTTAATTGCATCACATGCTCTATGTTATTCAGAACGTGCAAAATATTGTTCCCTCTTACCTAAAGATGACATGGCTTACCTTCTCCCAAGCCATTACTCTTTCTGATGCTGAGCACATCAAAATGACAGCTTTAAACAGACCAACAACACCTTATTTTGTATACCTCCTTTAGACTTTATAGATTTTAAACCTTTAGAGTTTGTGCATTTTAAAACATTGCTAGTTTTTCTTGATTAACATTGATCAGAAAGGAGCATTATCTTCTGTGCAATTAGCCCCTTAACTTAGAAACCTAAACTGAGCTGGGCACGTTCTCTTGCAAGCTTTCGAAGACATTCACATCTATTAACTACTTAAGAAATTTCAGCATTATTTTAGATGTAATACCAAATTTCACTGGATCCTTGAAATTTATGATGACATTTCTTTACTTGCACTATGTAGACTAGATTTCCATTATAAATTCCTGCATTATGTTTTAGAAGACCTCCTCTTGTTCCATTTGGTGTACAGGTGACAGAGACATTAGCTCTTTAACCACATTTCCTTAAAGTTTGGTAGTGGGTTTAACCCTCCATTATCCTCAGAGTGTCTGTAATCATGACCTCAGATTAATGAGGAATAATCAGTGCCACCTTGTAAATCATCAAGACTAGGGCCAGAGTGGGGGATCCCTCTGATTCTAAAAATGCAAGCCTTTAGTTATGCTTTCTGAGACAGAGACTTGCTCAGCACAGTATTCAATGTCTGTAAACAAATATGCAGTTCCAAATAACTGCAAGCAAACCTTAACTGAAGGAAGAAACTTTGTGAAATTCAAAATTGTGGGATTTAGTATGTTTTACAAGCTCTGCCTGCTGAACCACACATTCTGATACGATGTCCATACGATGTACATTTAACTCAAAAGTATTAAAAGCTCTCCTTTTAAAATATATATTTAAAACAGAGAATAAAAATCGAACAGGTGGCAAAATCCTTTGTACAGTACCAGCACAGATGAATAACACATCAGAATGCTTGATTGTTAATGGCCACCAGATGTCCAGCCAAAGAAAAAGAGACAAAAAACTATTTTATCAACCCTGTTGTACTGCAGTTCTGTAAACAACTTACTGCTGGAGCTAATAATACTAACAGCAATATAAACGAAAAACCAAAACAAGTGAAGAAAAAAAGTAGAAATCTAATTTGTAACAGGATCATAACAGTTGTTCAGTCTCACAGATTTTTGAATTGGGAGTAAAACAGAATCTTCCAAAGCTGTAAGTAATAAGCATTAATATATGAGAGACTCATAATCAGAAACAAATAATCTGAGTCGGTCTGATGGGCGATGAACCATTGAAAGGGAGAGAATTCAATGTTATTTACTAGTCTTTCTAAACATCTGAGTCATACATGCAATATTAAACAAATATGTAGATAAAAAATGTAATTTCTTAATTATATTGGACACAAATATTCTAAACCAACTGTTGATATTCACACAGAGTGTCCAGGTTTCATGATAACATTCCAAGAAGTGTATGGGAAACACTGACATGTTACGACACAGAACATCATTCAGATGAAAGCTTTTTATTTTATTTTTCCCACACAAAGAGATATAAAAAAGAATAAAATTAAAGTTAATTTTTAATATATTCAAGTTTTCTAAATGTATAGTTATCTAGCTATCAATAACTAAAATGGTCTTTGAAAACTGATACCCTGAGAAATTCTTTTTACCTACAGAATTCCAAATTAAATAGTTAGGACACTAACAGGGATTTCATAGCTGGCTGAGAACACTGATTTTTCTTTACTGTTTTCTATTCATACTTTACTCAGTAAAACTCTGAAGCCCTCTAGAGAAATATCAAAACCCTTTGCATTGCCCTCCTTAATATGTAACAGTAATATCTACACTTAAATATAATGTAGATAGGGACAGCACTTGAATAGCATTCTCTGAGGAGCTCTTCTACTTAAAGCAATTATCTGTGAGTGTAACCACTGATGTGAAGCTGAATAGGGTCAGCTGTGTGGATTCTGTGTGTTTTCCCTGAAAAGACAGAACTGGAGAATAGTGTCATGGACAATGAGAAATCATTTGGCTCTCTGTAGCACAGTCTGTAAAACAGAGTTAGCCTTTCCTAAGAAACAGTATGAAGTAATCTTAATTTTATTGGACACTTTCTCTGAAACCAAAGTTAATTTGAACATCTTTATGAACAGATACTTCAAATACCTTCCTTTTTTAATCTTTTGGATTTCCTCAGGAGTTCAGAATCAAAAAAGGAGTAAAACGTTTTAAGATGACATAGTCTCCAGATGTACAGCAAGTTAAAAACAATCTTCACTCTTCTCTTCTCCTGCAGGAAAACAGAACTTGATTGAAACTTTCATTTTGTTTCAGTAGCTGCAGGAGTCCACGATCTTTACATGACAGTGATAACTCAAGTGATCCAACATTTTAAATACAATTTATTCCATTAATTAATAAATGCATTTATATTCTGAAAGATTATTGCAACTGCAAGCAACAGGGGAGAAATCCACTGTTAAACTACTTTGATAACTTTGTAACAACAAGTAGTAGAATAGTTGCCTCCCACAGTTCGGTTCTCAAGAACCTAACACAGTACCTTTATATCAATAGAGAAGTCCATTCTGATGAAGTAAAGTTAAAAGTCTCCCATGAGTTCAATAGCATTTATTCCATACTCAGTTTTAGTATGTTCATATCATCATATCTACTCTATACAAATAATGCAAAAGTGAAGTGTATTTTTAGGCTTTCTAGAAACCATCTTCTTCTGAATTAGAATGGGATATATGGAAGTGATTTTCAAAAAGGCATTGCTAGAAAAGTGGTAGGTTATAGGTTACAGTTTTATTATAACAGGTATGCTTAATATAAATGCAAATAATAAGGAAAGAAAACTATAAGATGAGAGATAAAATGCAGTCCTTGCTTTCATAGTAAAGTCACTGAGGCTGAGTAGTAACAAAGATGTTTTAGCTTTTTGTTATGCTCAGAATTCTCTGTTGCATGCAAGTTTATCTGACTATTCAAGCAAACTCTGAACTTGAAAATAAATGGTCTATCTTTATACTGAGGAAGTGCTGAAGTAACAAAATGCTGCTGTGGTGAAACATTACCATCCTAAGAAAAACATTAATTATGTTAAATGTGAATATATGTAGTGGTTTAACCCCAGCCAGCAACTAAGCACCACACAGACGCTCACTCACTTCCCCCCCGTCCCCCAGTGGGGTGGGGGAGGAAATTGGGAAAAGAAGTAAAACTCCTGGGTTGAGATAAGAACAGTTTAATAGAACAGAAAAGAAGAAACTAATAATTATAATGATAATGATAACACTAATAAAATGACAATGGTAATAATAAAAGGATTGGAATGTACAAATGATGCACAGCGCAATTGCTCACCACCTGCCCATCGACACCCAGTTAGTCCCAGAGGGGTGATAAGCCCCACCCCCACTCCCCCCAGTTTATGTGACATCCCATGGTATGGAATACCCCGTTGGCCAGTTTGGGTCAGCTGCCCTGGC
>JAVJGG010000048.1:6533320-6559044 GCA_035590195.1 Aviceda cuculoides
AGAAGGACCTGGGGGTGCTGGTTGACAGCCGGCTGAAGATGAGCCAGCAGTGTGCCCAGGTGGCCAAGAAGGCCAACAGCATTCTGGCCTGTATCAGAAATAGTGTGTTCAGCAGGAGCAGGGACGTGATTGTTCCCCTGTATTCGGCACTGGTGAGGCCACACCTCGAGTATTGTGTTCAGTTTTGGGCCCCTCACTACAGGAAAGACACTGAGGTGCTGGAACGTGTCCAGAGAAGGGCAACCAAGTTGACGAGCGGCTGAGGGAGCTGGGGCTGTTTAGTCTGGAGAAAAGGAGGCTGCGGGGAGACCTTATTGCTCTCTAAAACTACCTGAAAGGAGGTTGTAGCGAGGTGAGTGCTGGTCTCTTCTGTCAAGTGGCTGGAGACAGGACGAGAGGAAATGTCCTCAAGTTGAGGCAAGGGAGGTTTAGGTTGGATATTAGGAAAAATGTCTTTACTGAAAGGGTTGTCAGGTATTGGAACAGGCTGCTCAAGGAAGTGGTTGAGTCATCATCCCTGTAGGTATTAAAAAAGCACATATACAAGGCACTTCAGAACATGGTTTAGTGGGCATGGCTGATGGTTGGACTCAATGATCTTGTAGGTCTTTTCCAACCTAAATAATTCTATGATTCTCTGTATATCATTTGGCATTCATCTACATTGACTTTTTTCTGACATTTTGTCCCCAGCTGACTCAGGCAGCCTTTTCACAGTTTCTCACAGACTTTTTTCTTACTTTGTAAACTTTAAAGAGTTCGGATGCTTTTTCACCTTATTTCCCGTATCATTTCCCAAAGCATAATTGAATATTCTAAAAAGCACAGGCTCAGTGCAAATCTCTGTTGGAAAACATGAACATTTCTTCCTATGCTTATTTTACAGGTTTTTATGCTACTATTTATACATGTAAGGACCTTCCCTTTTACTCCAAGAAGCTTAGCTTCTTAGCTGTTAGTAGCTCCCTGTGAGACAACATTTAATTGCTTTGTCTTCTTTGTTAAGATTGATCCAGTCAAGCTTTATGCACAGAAGCAGAATTTTGGGCATTGAAAATACTTTCAGGGCTGGCTGTAGACGTAGTTGAAGTAAGAAACTGTGTTTCTGAACAAACTCAACTCATTCTTACTAATGGCAAAAACTTGGAAGCCAAGTGGGTGGCTGCTGCCATTACAGGCTACTGAGGGAGTGAGAGATGCAGAGCAGAAGCTGTATCAGGGTAGGAGCAAGTGGAGTTGTCTCTCAGTGGCAGTCTCCTTTATGCCAGGGACAAATGAAAGCCTGACTCTGCTCTGAGCTTTCTCCTGATTCACAGTCTTCTTTTAGAGGTCACACTAACAGTTGGACTAGATGATCGTTGTAGGCCCCTTCCAGCTGAAATATTCTATTCTATTCTATTCTATTCTATTCTATTCTATTCTATTCTATTCTATTCTATTCACCCTTAGTGGTCACATCACACATTTTATTGGCAAGGTGGTAAAGCACTTAGGCCTAATTCTTAGGTAGAAAAAATTAATTTTACTTCATATGACTTTCAAGCTACTCATGTGTCCATAGGAAAAAAAGGATGATTTAGGCATTTGTATAAACTTGTCTGTCTAGTCAACTCATGTCAGCCTTTTGCAAAAGACTAACAGCATCTCTGTTTATCTAGACAGCTCAGTATTATCACAACAAACTCCATTTCCTACCTGTGCTTCTGCAATTTCTTTTCCCTTGACGAGAAATCCTTTTATGCAAGAGTACACTTCTGAAAATAAAAGGCTCAAGAAAAGCCAGAATCCTTGGAAAATTCAGTCTGGTTCAAATATCAGATAATGGTTTGGATCTTCACATTGATTTAAGCCAAAAATTATTTTTCGGTCCTCCATGCAGATAGGGCTTTTTTTATTTCAGAGAAAAATACAGAGTTTATTTTGACATGTAATCTTCTAGAGCATCCAGATTCATTGGTAGTACAGTCTATTAGTATCTAACTTGCCTGTCAGTCTGTATCATTATCATCAGCTGCATCTGCTACCAAGCTGCATAAAATGAGCTACAGATTTAATGAACAGGTGTTTATTTAATATTGAACTTATTTTAAAGGTGTTCTGTTATCAATTGATATGCTTCCAGCAACACCAAGATGCTTCAGGAATAAAAATATCAGGCACTTAATGAGAATTCTGTCTCTAATGGGTGAAAAGACTGTGAAACAGGTCAAATTTACTCCTTGGCAACACTGGTTAAAAAAGTTTTTCTAGCAAATACACAAAACCAAGGCAACAAAAGTTATAGCTGTCAACAACAATAACCCTTCATTGCACACTGTCTCAACATAACTAAAGCACTAAGAATGCCATGGGAAAATCTGAACTCTTTCAAGGGTGTAGAAGAACTACAGAAAGCCAAAGTTATTATTATTATTAGCCTTTGTGTAACGCTGCTTTATGACTGACAGCAGAGAATATGCAAGACCATTAACTCAGCTGTATAATTGGATGAAACTTGCAGGTTAAACAACTCCAAAATAAAAATAACAAACATATAAATTGTCTACATTAAATTTTGAGGCAGGTAGTAGCTCCAGCCTTATCAGAATCCCACGTGCTTACGGCCCCCTTTTTTAAGCCAGAGTTTACCTGATATTTCTCTTGACCTGGTCAAATAATAATATGCATCTCATGTAATACAATTAAAATAAAATGTGTGTTTGCCTGCAAGGTAAAAAGAAAACTGCTTCTTTATAGCACTGCAGTTTATGTCTATAGGAATGACATATGAAATAAGTGGAATATTACTCCTTCTTTTGCATATACTGGAGAGCACAAATCTACAGAATTAATCTATGAGATCTCCACATTGTATGTATCTGTGCAGAAAGCTGCAATCATGGTCATACACAAAGATCATGAATTAAAGGTAAGAATAATAATCTTCCTGTACTTAAATTTCCTTTGGTGTGTAAAATAAGGACCATTTTTTTGTTGGCAAAAGGAAGGACTGATAAGTATGTGTGTTGTTGACTGTGGTAATGACAAGATATGAGATTACTACAGTTGATAGAAACTCATGGAATTATTGAATAACTTTTTAATTAAAATATGGACACAAATGTCTTTAGTTAAATATAACAATAATAAATACCTATTCAAAAAAATCCTGTTGTGTCCAGAATATGTCACAGAGGAATTTAGTCATGAACAAAGTACCTGAAAGTATATTTGTAACAGAGTGGAGGTAAGGAGGAGAGCAGAGACAGAAATATTTTTAAGGTATCTATTTTTTACATCTTCCTCTTTTTCTAACAGTATTTCATCCTCAGCTTTTCTTTCCTTCACATCTATTTCCTTACATAAGTTTTCTGAACGCCAGCCCAGAAGATAAGCACTAACTAGCTTTCTTGCAACAGGAATGTTGTTCATAATTTATAAAGTATTGACACTGAAAGGTATGGAAAGAAAGAGAAGAGGAAGAGAAGATACAGAAAGAAGAGAAACACAAAAAAAGTGAATGGTAGACTGCAATAAAACAGCCATTCTTCTTAAGCTAATGCAAAAAACATGGCCATTAAATAATGATGGTTCTTGTAGCCCATTTGTTGACATTTTGAAATAAGACATAGTAAGCATTAGCTGGCTAATTTAAAGTATTAATTGTAAATTGGGGCTTGAAGCAGAGGAGAGGATGGAGGAGAGAGAGAGGCTTAGGACTGATTAGTGCTACTGACAGCTCAGATGCGGACTGGGAACTACCCAAGCCACATCAGTGCAGCCAACTCCAAAATGAAACTCCTGTCAACTTCACTTCATCTCCACAACTGTCAGCACTGTGCTCCCTCCATTATACAGTAGCCTCCTATTCTCTCTCTCTTTTCTGATAGCTATTGGAGTTTATACCTCAGGGAATAATGCCACATTGTTTTTCACTTTGTGGGTAATCACCTGTCTCTTTAAATGAGCATCAGGTGACAGTTCAGGACCTTCACACCAAAAACCTCTTACTGACCTGGTGGAAGTTAAGACTTATATCCCAGTGCTTCATCAGGTTTTTTAGCAGCTGCTTTATGAGAGCAGCCTCACAGAAGGCTCCTGTTTTCACCTGTTTTCCTTGCCCTGACACCATTGTTTTCTGTATGGAAGCATGTTCCTCTGGCTTAATTTGCTTTACTAGCACACAGTGCACTGGGACTTTTACAGTTGTTGCTGACTTGTGAAACAATTAGTTGCAATGACAGCAGTGCCATATTTCTATGGGGTTTATTTCCCCCTAGAATGTATGGATAATTCAGGTTGGGTAAATCCAAGATCTTATTATGCAATATGTCCAATCAGAAGGAAAAAAAAAAAAAAAAAAAAAGAACACACCTCCCCCCCCAAAAAAACCAAAATACCAACCAACCAAAAAAAACCAATAAGGACAGACAAAAATCATGTCATTCCATTAAAAAAGTACTTACAGGGCTATTACTCCATCTCACTAGAAGGGAAGACAAGGAATTTCAAATCTGACCATTAAGGAAATACAAAATGAAACACTGTAGATGCAGCTAGGTAATTAGTGGGCAGACAGGAACCAGGTTCTGCTGGTTGGAGAGTGTTAGGCTTCATGCACTGCCCCTGCCCGAGGCAACTTAGTGAGTCCTAGGAACTGGCCACAGCAACAAAAGGTCAGCCAAGAAGACATGTATTCATGCCTAGTAACTAATAATGGGCAAAATGGGAGGATTGTGGCATAACATTCGTTTGTTGGAGAGGGAAACATCTGTTGAGTTAATCAGAGCAGTCATTGGCCTGCAGATACCTTGTTCTGTCAGAGGTGCTGGGCTGGGTCCATGGGGTCTGTGGTGACACAAAAGAGGCTGGTGAGGGTCAAAGTGCAGTACTTCCAGAAAGCACACTAGATTCTGCTTCATTGCATGGGGATCAATAAAGCTGAGTAATTATGCTGGTTTTATGGAGAGATTATTGGCATCTTTTGTAGCCTCCTTTCTTTGGGCTCTATCTTCTCTTTTTTTATTTTTTTATTTTTTTTTTAGGAGGTTGGTGTTGTGGCCAAAACAGTACCAACTTAGGGAATTTTACTGAATTTAATTTGCTGATGGTTAAAACAAACTTTTGATGACCAATCTGGGTATTGAGAAAAAAACCCCAAAACACCAAAACATAAACAATTAAACAAACACCCACTGTTCACCTTCCCCATTAATCCAACACCTCTCCTCCCCCCTCCCTGTTCTCACCTCTTTTTTTTGCCTCTTGTTACACTCGGTCCCTCCCAACCCCCTTGGTGAGGCAAAGGCCAGAGCAGAAGGTCAGGGCTGTGTGCAGCATGGTTTCTTTTTGCCACTTTTTACTTCATTTTCCTTCACCACTTGTGGCTTCTTCCTTGTTTCCCTCTCCCCCAGTGTGGGTCACCCACAGCCATGGTCCCTCAAGAGTCCCTCCTCTGGCAGGGAGCACATCCTTTCCAGAGTGTGTCTTCAGCCATGGCCCATCCATTTCTCCTCACCTCTTTCTTCCTATGTCCCCTCCCCACAGTGGCTGCAGCTCTTCCTTAAATATGTCAGGGTCAGGGCCCCGGGGATCCCCGATGGCCTGTTCCCATTGCCATCAGAGCTGTTTGGGGCCATTTACAGGTGGCACATGCGAATTGTGGCCTCCTGTGCAGGACACCTGCAGGCCCCTGCCCAAACCCTGCCAGGTGTGCCCAGTGCGGGACTGGCTCAGAGCAGCGCACAGAATAACAAGGGTATTCACTCAAGGACAGACCTTTCCTAGCATTAAAAGGCATTCACATGTAACTCAACTGATCTCCAAGGACATTTATAAACAAGAGCTCGTATTCATGAGGAATAAAATCAAAGAAGAATGATTAACTGAGCTCCCCAAAGCCAGGAGTCATTACAAAAAATACCTACTCTTCACAGTCAAGTTTGAAATCCAGAAGTCTTTTATATTCCTATATGCAGTCTGCTGTTAATTACAGGCCTAAAATTGTTATCAATGAAAGGACTCATTCTTTTCAACAATAAAGACTAAATTGCAGGTTTTGCTGCATAGATATTAAATTCATATTGTAGCAGCCTCAACCTACCTCTGTCCTGTGTTTAACCTGCCAATTAACTACAGTAATTATGATTGATTTCAGCACCTACCTTTCTGCTACAACTAGAATTAATCCTTCCACTCTATGTTCCTTAGTGAATAACCAGTGTGCTTGAAAAGATTTCCCTGTTTGCTTACATGTATCTGTCTTGACAGTGAAGAAGGAGATTCTCTGTACCATTTTTTTAAATGTAACACTATACATTTGCCCATATAGGTCAACATCACAGGTGTTGCTCTGGAGGATTAAGACACTGTCATTAAACTCCACTGGGAACAAACAGCCTCGAAGATAGCTTAGATCTCTCACCTCAGAATTTAATTCTCAGCATTTTAGGACTAGTTACTGAAGCAATGAGAAACTAGAGGTTTATCTAAGATACACTTAAGAAATGAATGGCCAAACTACTGACTTTAATTTGTACACTTACTAAATAGTTGAAGAGGAAAAAGAAGCTAATACAATGCCCACAAGAGCATTGCCCCTGAGAAGAAATAGAGATGATTTTGGTAGTATACAGGAGCATGAAAGCCTTTAAAAGAACAAAATGTCACCCAAATAGGTGACACACTGCCTTCAAACCAGCCTTGACCACACGACAGCTAATGTAAGCAGAGGTTGAAGTGCTGTGCTCTCCGAATTTCTGATGAAATGTTGCATTTCATTGAATTAGTTTAACTTCTTTCTGCTTTCTGAATTTACTTCCATAGGTGTTTGTGTGCAACATGAGGGGGCAGGGTGAAAGGGAAGAGCACACTCTGCAACAGTCAATACTGAAGGAAGATTTTAAAATCTAATTATTTATGCTGTGCAGTGCAGTTTGGTGTAATTTACATGCTTGTTTTCTTACCCAGGAAGATAAAAAGCATCTGAATAGTAACACAAAAGTAAAAAATCAAAGGAAAACAGACAAACAAGAAACAAACCTACACCCTGCTGCCATGGGGCACTGCTAAGGTTTGGAAGAAATAGATTTCTTTGCAAAAAATGGTGATGAGCTTCCTTGGAAACACATCTGATCTGACAGGAAAGGAATTATACAGAAACCAGAGCAAAGGAGGTGAAGGAGAAGGAATATCAGAACTGAGCATAACTTCAGGGCTGTGTCTTATCCTTTGGTTGTCTGAAGCAAGTTACCCCTTACTGGATTTACTTTGAGCTATTTAGGAGAGAAACATTATTGTACTAAAATCTGAGGCTTAAAGGGACAAGGTGTGCTTTTAAGTTAAAACACAGTATAGGTGCACTTAAACTCCTGTTTGTCAAACTATTGCTGTTTAACCAGTTTGTTTACAACATCACATGCTGAATGTGAAAGAACTGACTGAAATACATACGCTGTCAAGAGCGCTGCCAGACATTCTCCAGATGTAACCAACAGAAAACATAACCTTGGTTATAGAACCATATTAGTATTGTCTTTTGGTACATACCTTCTAATAATAGTAGTCTTTTCAGTACCAGAGTTATTCCTTGATTCATTGTTTTGAAAAGGCACATTTATCCACAGACAGAACATAGAGATTACAAAAAAAAAAAAAGCTTTAAAAGGTTCATGACGTCCTGCTGACAAACAGTACAGGTCATCGTTACTTGCTAAATGACTAGGTTATTTGCTGAATGACCAGGTGATGGAATTAGTTATAATTTTGCTTTAAAACCTTACATGTCACCATTGCCCTTTAATTGTCT
The DNA here is from genome assembly GCA_035590195.1 of Aviceda cuculoides. Taxonomy (NCBI): domain Eukaryota; kingdom Metazoa; phylum Chordata; class Aves; order Accipitriformes; family Accipitridae; genus Aviceda; species Aviceda cuculoides. Next base: position 6,541,107 of record JAVJGG010000048.1, read on the forward strand.
TGACACAAATTGCATATCTTTTAATTACAAATTTTTTAACAGCTGTCCTTCCCCTTGGCTGCCCTACACTACAGATTCATTCCACAAATGTATATTGCATCTCCTAAGAGATATGCAAGTTAACATTACTTTGCTTGAACATCTGCAGCCACCCAGTAGTGAAATTCCTCACAGCGCCCATTGATTTCCTCATTCTTACAGTTTGCTCCAGTCCTCCAGTTCTCCATTAACAGTCCCTTTGACTACTTTAAAATGAGTCCAAGTTCTGCATATTCATATGGAACAACTTACTTATAATAACATGTCCCTTTCTGCATGAGTTAAACCCTTCCCTTTCTTCTTAGAGCATGATTAACAAAACTAAACACATACTCTTCAGTATTTATAAGCAGGACAAAAAGGAGACAAATCAGAACAACTTTTTGTTTGTTTGTTTGTTTGTTTTTTGGTTGGGGGAGATACACTGTGCCAGCTGTTTATTACCCTAAAACTGATGAACAACAAAACTGAAAGCAGATGCAAAACATCACACATACACACACACAGAATCACACCCAGTTTTAATAACATCTGCCTCCTGTCCCCACCCATTGCCCCTGGCTGTTTTTAATGCACAACATTGACTGTCCATTGTAAGTCATTCAGAGGAAGAAATAATAGAGCTTCTTTTTATTTGGCACAGAAGGTCTTGCAAAATGAAAGTGGAAAGAACATTTTAAAGGCTTTCAGAATCTGCAGTGCTATTTTCAGAGAGCCTTTGTTAGCGTTTTCAGAGACAACAACAACGATCTAGGCTCTGATTCCTCATCCTTCCCCCAGTAGGGAGATTCGTAACTCTGTTCTCAGGCTTCCTGAGCACCTGCATGCCTGGCTTTCACAAAGCACGGTATATTTTTGAAATTTCAACAGTTAAAAATAAGGTAACACCACACAAAGCTATATTGCGTTCTAGGTCTGCCCACTGAGATTCCTTCAGTCCACTATGCTCAATTCTGACAAAGTTTAAAGTTATTGTATTACTTTCAAAGAGTACTGGAGAACTTTTTAGATATATTATTTTTTCAGCTCAGCTTTTCTGCACAAGCACATTTAATGGTAGGAAGACTTGATGCATTCCCACTTGTGATAAACACTGAAATGTAGATTTTCAAACAGCTAATGTCTCTGATTTAAGATTATCAACTTGAGGATCAGGAAATGGACTTTACATTTCTGACTTTAAAACATTTTCTTAAAGTTGTTTAAAGATAGGTAGTCGACTAGTTGGAGCTCCAGATGGGCTTGTGAAAATTTAAGCTCCAAAATTTTGTATGGTATAATACATAATATTACACTTCAGCACTGTTTCTTCTGCTATAATATAGCTTTATATTTCAAAATGGTGAAATGCTATCTGTTGTCATGGTATGAATATCCTCTAAGCCCATGTATTGACAGGAATAATGGAGTTCTGAGAGGAACTCATGGAACACAGACTTTTCTCACTTTTAAAAAATAAAAGAATATTCTGCTTAGCATACTATTTGTTGATTAGCTTTTAAAAAAACCTCTAAGGGTGAAACTATTTATGTATTTTTATATGGCTTATTTTTCTAAGGCTTTTCTTATTCAGCCCAGGCAGAATATTTTGTTTCCCAAACTCTGTTCTTCTGATTTGATCTATAAAACACAGAAATAGAATAGAATAGAATAGGAAATTTTCTTTAATTTTGTTCTCTGCATGCCTGCTTAAAGGTATGCTGTATTTTATTTATCTTAACACAGTTCTTTAAAGAACAGCAGTTTGCATATAACTTCCATAGTGACTTACTATAAAGAGACAAAAATTACATAAACCTCCTTCTCAAGTGAATTACAAACAATGTATGTAAAATACTTTTGTTATCTGTTGGTGTTTTATTTTTTTCAAAGGCTTATACCTACCTACTTTGCATGTGGTGTCTTCTGCTGAAGCTTGGTTTCTGCAGGAAACATGAGAGTTAAACCAAGCACATATACATTCACAAAATTCAGTAACTGTCAAAGTTTTGCCTCATTACAAAGGACCATCCAGATGCCAAAGCAATGGAACATAGTCTACTAGAGGCAGCATCTGGCACTTTGGCAAACTCAGCTGGCAGATGGTTTTACATTTGCTTCTCCTGCTCTTCCTTTTACTGCCATATTCTCAGGGGTTTTTTTGTTACAACCTCATTCTAGAAAAGTAGCCACTGTTCGTGTAACTGTTCTGTTCTATACAAATATTTAATTACTTTTAAATAAATACTAAAAATAAAAGAATAGAATAAAATAAATTATTGTGTTTCTACAACTGTATTGCATTTACTTATATGTAGACATTGAATTCTGAATTCAGACATCCTGTTGTTTTTTTTAAGCATGTGATATGTGTGTCTTCTTACACACAGTTCACACTCCACCTCACAATAAGTCTGTATCTGAGAAGCACAAGGCAAGTTTTTAAAATGGGGAAAGTTTATAAACTTCTAAGTTTTCATACAGTTCTAATAAAAAAACCACTCCTACCTTCCTTTTTAAGAATAAGCTCATTTATAGCTATGATTAACAACTCTAAACCAATGAGTTTGCTTTTGACCATCATTTTAGAGTGAAAGCACTACATATCAGATACTTCCATTATTGATGTTCCTGAGCAAAAAGCTCAGGCCTTGCCCCTCACTATGAAAAGAGGAAAATAGTGGGTCTGGATTTCAAATCCAAACTTCATAATCAAGTTCTACCTCTTCCAAGGAAGGAACGCCTAAGACAGACCTCAGCAATGGAACAAGTCTACATATAGTTTAAATGATTCCAGGTCTACCTCAATATCCAAAGTAAATAGCTGAACACTGAGGTTTGCAAGCACCTTTAATAGTAACCAAAAACTAACAGTGGTTTGCATCTCCAAAGTGGTGTGGCATTTGCTGATCTACATTGATTCATCAAATGTCATTTCGTGATACCTGGACAGGCAATCTTACTATTTAAATAGTACTGTTATGTGCTCTCCCATCTATGTCATTATATGTATGTGTCTCTACTGCCACCTACTTGTGCTAGCACTAGCGAAGTTTTCTTACCATCTTTGAAAAGCTGTAAAGAGAGTATCGTGAATTACAGAGGGCTTTTCTAAACTTTCTATTTAAGTTTCATCTCTATTCTCTATTAAAAAGAATAAATCTTAACAAAACCTATAGAACCAATGGAGGCAGAATGAAAAAAAATGCCAGAGATCTTTGAAAACTGTACAAAAAGGTGATTTTTTTTTTTTTTTTTTACTTTCTGCCAGGCAGAAAGGACCTGCATCTAATTGCATTGTTGCACAAGGGTAAAATTATCTGCCCTGGCTTCCCATAAGCCTTCAGTGGTACATCTCATCTACTTCTCACTTTTTCAGCAAAATCTTGGCTGTATACATAGAAAAGGTGAGTTACTTGTACATGTACTTATACGCATGAGTAAAAGGTGATCTCAAATAGGAATGTAAAATAAAAAATAATTTAAAAAAAGCTCTGCAATGAATGATGAATCAGGTGAAAGGAGTAGACAATTCTTAGCCTTTCTTAAAAACAGAAAGCCTGAAAGAACATAGATAGCTCTTATAACAAGGGCAACACTGAGAAGGAAGCAATGTGAGAAGATAAAGTAAAATTCAGGAGATAATTTGGCACACAAGTGGGGAAAACAAGTGAGGTAGCCCTCCAGACTTGAGAGGAGTTATTGCCATGATAATGATATCACTTAGATTCACTACAAGAGTTGTCAAATACACACCGATTCACTTTGACTCATGAAATCACTGACATGAGCCTAAGCATTTGAGAAGTGCACTCTGAATTACGTGGTCAGATAGACAAATACAATGTGGTCATTTGCCAAGGCCAGTGCCAGGACATTACATTTGTTCAATATGTTTGCAGCATAGACATTTGATTGCCTTCAGAATTTTAGCTTTTCTGTACATATATGAGCTCTGGCTCCTGAAAAGTTGAGTATCTTCGAGAGTTTTGCCATCACTGTACAAAGATGATGACTCCTATACTGAGGCTTCTTCCAATACCTTTCTTGTAAATAGCTGACAGAAAATGTGTAATTTCAAAACACAGCAAGAACACCAACTGCAGTAAATAAAAGGTTCTTTCTGCACAAAGCTTTTTTTCAGGGTTTTCCCATTTCAGTGAGGAATTAATTAAATGACTGTACTAAAGAAAACATAAGAGAGAAACCATAATAGGTCCTGAGAACATTGTGACTGGCTGCATCTATGCATCTATGAGATCCTACACAGTCTTTATGTCATTAGATAGGTGTTACATTTAAAATAATATTTCTATATTACTCAACATATTATTATAATGTTGGCTGTAATTTACTTCCCAATGCACTTGTAATGCTGGTGTGAAAGGCTGGACTCCTAGCAACTGCTGTTTGACAGATTTTCATATAATACCATGATTTCACGCAGAGTATTTGTATGTGTGAGCTAAAGTTACTGTCCAAATTTTGTCTGAGAAGACCCTGATGAGAAAGGGGAAGAAAGCCTCTTGCTTTCACAGCTGGAACATGTTGACAGGGAATACCACTGATACAGTCAGAGCTGTGGGCTTTTATTGCCACAGATTAATGACCAAGACACAAACGACCTCCATTAGCCAGGAAAACATCACTGATTGGCAAGAACCACCAGCCAGACACTGTAAGAGGGCAAACCAGCCAACGTGGACCTGAAATGGAGCCCTGAAAATCCACACAGAAGGCGGCTACCATCAGAAAGAGGGCGGCTGGTCCCTGTGTGGAGCTGAGTGGCTGCCAGACATTATCCGTAGGGACTGTAGGCAGCAGGCACCTCAGCCGACCTGGATGAAGAGAAATAAGTGCTGCCTTTCCAGGAGACATGCTCACAGATCAAGGCCAGAGCTGACCCATCTCCAGGGAAAGTATTTGAGGCGTGGGAAAACAGCACAAGTGCATGATAGCAACCGCCTCACCTCAGTGTAGACAGGGTTTGGCTGATGTATTGCAGGCTGGGCTCCAGGACAACTCTCTGGGACATCACTGACCTCACAAAACCAAACAGGGCATGGGAATGTTCCTGAGGGCTGAATACCGTTTGTCCCTCCTAGAGGTACTGTAGGTTTCCAGCTCCCCAACCTGACAACTGCGAACGTGTAGAAGAAAGGTCACTTGCTGAACAGTAGAGTGCCAGGGAGCAGCAAGGCTGGGCTGCTCTGCAGGGGAAGGTGAAGAGGGAGCCAAGGGGACAGCAGGGCTGGCAGGGCAGGGACCTCACTTGCAGAGGCACCAGATGAGGCTTCCCCCAGCTCTTTCTCCCAAATTGGGTGTTTTCACAGCAATCTGATGCTCCAAGGTCACAGCTGCAGCACCTCTGAGGAGAGCTTGTGCACAGGCTGGGGAGGAAATTGCAGAGGGGGTACTACAAAAAAAAGGACATTACAGACCAAGCAAGGCAATTAGAGCCTGTCGTTGCCTCCAGAACCCTTACAGTTTGGGTAGTACCTTAAATACTTACAAGAAAGTGCGGGGAGGTAGGTGGAAGTCACAAGATGGGCGTACCACAGACAAGGTGGGGTGAACCAATTGCTGTGAGAGCTTTGGTGACACAAGTAGGTCTCTGTACAGTCAGGCGCCAGGTGACACCCTGTCTAGGGTGGACACTCTTAGGATGTCACAGTTTGGACACAAAAGCATTTTCTGGAATGAGCTCCCAGGAATGACAGAACCATTTGGGAAACACACAGTGGCATAACAGGCAAATCAGAGCAGTTAATTATACAGAAGTGAAAGGTAAACTAGTTATCTTATTATCTTCTTCCTGGGAAGAAAACCAAACCAAAACATAAAACACCACACACAGCTATGTGTCCCTGTTGTTTAAAAGCTCTCATTTGAAATTTGAAATACAGCATATGAATTCATAAAAGTTTATTTGGATTATGTCTATACCCCCTCAAGGGTATTTCTGTAGTTTTTCAGCAAACTGGTGTTCAAAAGCTGTCACCGAAATAAACGAAAAACAAGTTTACTTTCTGCAATCCTGGGTGGCCAATTGTTGTCAACTGCAAAAGTCAGACACCATATTTGTGGTTCCCCATTTATGGGGCTACACTGTGTGGCAACCCCAGCCTCCAAGAGCAGCATCCAAGACTGACTGAGGAAAAGGTTTACCTCTGTTCTCACTCCTTTAACTCATGGGGACACACTGGCACCAGCAAGGACACTACAAACATGGCCATCTGTTATAACTGAACATTACAATTAATCTCTAAAGGAAAAAGTCAAGTAGCCCAAATAACAGTATCCCTCCCGCAAGTTATATGCAGTACGTTGTATAACTGCTTTAAAAAATTCAGAAACTAAATGTTATATGAACAGAATGTAAGATTTTTAGACCAGCTGAAAATGTGTTTATGGTGATGTCCATCTCCACCTTTAATACATCACTATTAAAGGAACATACTCTTGAATGTCATGTCTCTAAAAAAAAATAATCTGAGCATTTTACAAGGTTTGAAAATCTAGTTAGCTTTGACTTTCAGGTATTCTCTTAGCTGTGACTTGGCTTCCCCACCCCACTTAAGCTGATTGCTAAAGTACACAGAAAAGACAGAATAACAAAGGATCAAATATTCCAACTTCAGGATTCTATATCAAATACGACAGTAGCTTAAACAATAGTATTATTCAGTACAAAACAAAAACTCTTGCTTACTATACTATGTTATATAGTTAACAGGGTCGAAAATTCTAACCCACCATGTGTCATATACGTTAAATCAGCCATTTCAACTTCATTTGTAGTTATAATGTTCCACCAAAACAACCCACTCACATCAAACATGCAGAAATCCCAATATAGTGAACACTGGGGCTATCTTTCGTTCAAAAACTTAACTAAACATTCAATAAACAACTGAGCAGTTGTTCTTGTTTATTCCACAGTATTTTACTTGTCTAAAGCTGCAAAGGGCTAGAAATCAGTTAAGGCAGCTGTGAGTGCCCCCAGCAAGAGGGGGAATCTTAACAGATGCAGAATAATCCATCTGACCTCCTCATTACAAGGGATGCATGGGTCACACTGCAAGTGTATCAGAGAACGCAAGCACCAAATTCAGGCTGTCTCTAGCTGCTGAACAATCCCTTGCAGAAGCTGCCAGCTGGCATGAGCTATAGGAATCAGAGCCTGAACTGTCCTAAACAACACTGCAGATCTCTTGTCAGAACTGGGGAACCACAACGGACTCCCTGAAGACTTTCTGCAGGATTTTGTTTTCTGGTCCTAATTAAATATTTTCAGGATACAAACACAAAACTTCCAGTATTTCTCAGAATCCTTTTTATTTTCCCCATCTGCAACAATTTGTTTGTATATTTGTCATACATTTGGCCAATCGTGCAATTTTTGGCCGAGAATGGCATGGCAGCTGTGGCTAAAAAAAATGAAAAAACTCCCCTACTAACCCTGCAGAATAGAAAGCATACGGACATTATAGAGGAAAGGGTGATGTCATGTCACCTAACCCAAGTTAGGTGTCTAAGCTAATATAAGCCAATATGCAGCAAAAAGTTCCTGCCTAGTGTCAAGAGGAGTGCATCCTCCCACCCTATTGAACCGTTAGACATGGAAAGATGGTACAGATGGTAGGGAAACATCTGTGCTAATGCCTTACCTACTGCTTGTCCCAGCTGAACCACTCTTTTCCTTTCTGTGCACATAGCAGCACTTGTCAGCATGCCAAGATAAAGTGTACAGAAGGAAAGGGCTGCAGAAGCAAGTTTGATCTGTTCTTTCCTCAGAGAAAAAGGAAATTTTAAGAAGCAAAATTACAGGAGGGACAACTGCAACCTTCCATAATGAGAAGCTGTTATGTTTATACACCGACATTTGAAGGGATCTGTCAGTTACGGAACTCAGTAAGTCTTTTTGATCTCAGCTAACAGACTTGGCTAACCTTATTTTAAAATCAGATTCACACTTTTCCGTTATTGGGTAAACTGAAAGATTAAGTTCTGTGTGTTTACTAGGTGGAGTTGCTTTCCAATATTAGAGTATATGCTTAAAATGAATCCAGTTTATAGCACCACAAAATGGACACTTACAGATTGCATGTGGCTCGCGCGCTGTGTGATATGTAAACCCCATTTCTCAGACACCGCAAGAGAGAAGCCAATTCCAGAGCTCCCAGCTGGGTCCCCGGTCCCTCGGGCAACCTTGTTAGCAGCCTCCCTGCTGACTCCGTCCCTCACCCTATGCTCCCCAGTCCCTCTCTCTCTGATAAATACCAGGTATCCTAACAAAACACCAATTGACCATCAGCAGGGAATGTGAAACATTGCTTGTCTTCATTTTTATGCTTTAAACACTTCGTTTGCTTTGTTGTTTTCCTTCTCTTTCCCAGCCATTACCTGCTGTCATGTCATCTTGTCTCCACTCTTCCCTGGTGCTTTATGTTTCATTGCTCTCCTTTCACCCTCTCTCCATGCTCTGGTAAGCACCTTGGCTGCAAGTAGCTTAAGGAGACGCTCTCCTCTCTTTTCTAGCTTAATAACCATTATGCCAATCCCTGTTCAGTTGCACTGGGATTAGTAACCATTTGTTGTCTCCACACCTTTTTACTCTAGCACTGATTTCATGGAGAAAAAATATTTGCTCCTGAAAGATAAAAACTACAGTAAATTACATAATTTTTTAGGTATATCAAATGCATTTTACTCCATTAACTGCAAAATATATTTTCATATAATTTCACATCCATGCAAAATACTCTGTGTAAATGTGCCTTTAAATCTGCGTTGGTCTTAGGTTGAAATATATGGAAAATCAGGGATGAACCAGATATATGTGGAGACCATTTTGAAAAGATAGGATGTAGGTTTTGCCTGTATACATGGAGATACATGGAGAGGCAATAGCTTCTTTACCACTTTTTTCTTTCCACCATGCTTCCACCTTCACCTTCTCGGTAGTCCCTCACACTCAAAACAGGACATGAAGAAGGTTCAGTTTCTCTGCAGATGTTGCTGATCTCCTCTTTGATGACTCAACTCAGCTACCAGTCTCTTCTCAGTGGCATTTACATTCCAAAATAGAAGACTCTTAATGTATGTCATGTCCATAAAATGGAAATATTTAGAGTGATGCTACACCCCGTACTTCCTGATGCTTATAAACTTGCCTGGGAAAGTACTGTTAACTTCAGCTGTGCCTTGCTGGTGGAGTAGGGAGGGAATTTTGGCAAGGCTTTTTTATGTCTTGGCAGGGAGTTCCCAGTGGCTTAGATATCCAGTCTTGACACTGAATTGTTTCTTGACCTAATTGTATAGGTTTAAATGGTTCAAAAATATAAGCCATATGGGTTTTTTTCAGGTTTGGAGAAAAATGTATCTATGTATCTATGAAATGTATCTATGAAAGAACTTGAAATAACCCAGGTATTTCATATATACACTAAGTTCTTTCTCTTAAAAAGAAGTTAGGGTAAGGACTTAATCCTGATGAAAAACATACAGGCTCATGTGAGTCAGGAATTATTGTGACTGATAGACCCTTAACTTGACTGAAATGATCTTCTCTTACTGGAGTGTGAGTTCAATGCACGGCATATGCAGTGTTTCCAGCTGGTGAATGAATATGTTTGTAGCATTTCTCAATGGTATGCTGACAGGACGCAGCATGACATAGTGTGCTATGTGAAGAATTGTTAAGGAAAAATCATGCCTATTCAAGCAGCTACAAACAATTGCTTCTGCAACTGCAGTCAGAGGAAGAACCTAGAAAGCATTCACAGAAAGATATATTTCATTCACCTAATATTTTAACATGATTTAAAGGTGACAGTGAAACCAAGTACGGATAAAGAACTGCCCAGCTGACTACAGGCAGAGGTCTTAGGGACTGCGTGCACAGTCGTGAATACAATGCCCAGTAGTGCAAGATCACGGTGTGATACGTACACGTTTACAGTATTTTGGGTGCATTTATGCTAGAATTATGGGGCAGAGATGTGCTTTTAAAGCTAATCCCTCAAATCTCAATTGTGCGCTTTGATTTATATTTCAAAGTCATCTTAGAAAACATGAACAACATTTCTCTTGGGTGAGCTGACCTGGTAGATCAGCTCCACCCACTTATGTGCACTCCTGAAGCACATATTCTTGGGATATTGGCTCCTCAACATCAACTGTTCTGCATTACAAATTCATTTCTATTAACTTGCATTGCTATGTAGACGTACCTTTTAGAGCCCAGCGGAAAGTTAGTGGGCGCAAACAATGATCTATATAGACCGTACTCAGTGAAGCTTCTTCAGTACCCAGGGAGGTTAGTGTACTTCTCAGAAGGCATCTCCTATTTCTTGATACCCTGGTACAGCTCTACCTGGAATAGGAAGAATGCAAAGCATCGGTTGCTTTGTACTACTTTTCTTAATTTGGAATTGTACGGACACGTTTCAGTAGAATCATTAATTTTGAGTCATTTTTAACTTACTGTTATGTGTGCTCTTCATTTGTCCTAACTAAATAGCATTTTTCCTGTACTGGATGACTGCAATTTTTAAAAGCAGAGGGAGGACCCTGGAAAGGTTCAGAGATGGACACACAGACTTGTGGACTAAATCCTTAACAGCATGGACATTCACAAACAAATCCCTTCTTAAATATTCTAAGGATTAAAAATTGCTCATACTGTTGGTTTTTTTCTGTATTTGTTTAAGAAAAATGGTTGCAAATGTTATCCATATGACTCAGACTCACTTATTCAAATCAACATTTGCAAATACTTCCTGCTCTCACTTGCCCTACACATTTTATTAGAGAAAGCATTCAGATTATTCTGACTGCTTGCCTGCACAGAGAAAAACTAAGCATTTCTAAGGAACATTCTCTGATGGTTTTATATATTCTACACAGTAAAACAGGCATATAAGTTTATAATTACATACTCATATTTGCAATGAAAACTCTTGCTCATAACTCCTTGAGAGAGAGTATGGTTTTGTCTTTCTTATTTTTTGTAAAGAAATCTCTTATACTATTCAGGTAAAAGCCAAGAAAATGAGTCAGACTCAGAGGAATGTTCAAATAGATGTTGTGGTGGTAAACACACTCATCAAACTCCCCAAAGCACAGAACAGGCACTACCAGCAAAATGATCTTCATGAAGAGGGACAGTTACTAACTGCATAGGTATCATGTTGGAAAAAAATTAAAGCTCTAAGTTTGAATGAGTTCTATTAAAGTCACAGTTATTCTGAGAAAATGGAAGAGTACAATTATGTGCCTGCTGACCTTCATTTCATGCTTTTTCTCTTGTATATATGTCTATTTACTAAAATACATTCATAAATAAATAATACTGGGATCATTTTAGTGGCAACTATGTTCATCTAACTGCATTCCTCTACTATTCCTGGTTTTGCTCATTGCTGTTGTGTAAATTATAGAATTTATAGAATTTATGTTACAGAAACAGACCCTGATTATCACGTTTAAATGGATTAACTTTACACTGCAGTTTCATAACCAGTTTAATATGGTGTAAGCCAGCTCAACCATCAAAGAGTCATCCCACCACCCCCTCATTCCTGGGTGCTTATTTCTCCACCCATAACTGCAGGCACATGCAGTCATACAGCCGTGCAATGAACTACCTCAGGGAAGTAATCTGAGATAATTAACCTGGGAGGAAAAGAAAACCCAACTGGATGTTTTTTTCAAAGAACCCTCTTCAGCTGTCTGTTTTTTTTTTTCTTTTTTACTTTTGACAGCACAAGGGAAAATGTTTTGGGCAAGAAAAAACTGCCAAGAATTTCCGGTAGTAGTGCCACCTTATGCAGACTTAAACTAACATATAATGATGACATCATCATTCAGTCGATTCTGTGCACTCCAAAGAGCTATTAACTAAATAAAATGAATACAATGCTACTCAAAATAAAGTGAAGATAACCTGGCTTAGTGTAAACCAATAAAATCTGAAGTAAAAAAAAACGTATCACATAGACTGCTTGCCATATGAAATGGTAAAATGCAATGCCAGCATATATATCTATGGTTTAAAAATGCAGCAGGAATTCTGAAAAAAAAAAAATATGAAAAAGAAAATTAGCTGTATGATTTTGCAATCCACCTTCTGTTTCCTGCGTAAGTACTGAAATAGTCAGGTATCATCCATCGTAGGAATTATCCTTAGCATTGGTTATTTTTTCCTGAAATAAATGTGAATTTCACAATGGGTTTAAGCTCTTCAGGTGAGTTATTGCCAAATGCAGGCACCTACATGTGGAGTTCCAAGAACTTTATCTTGGAGGCACTGTAATTCTGTACATGCGTAGTTTATTGCTTTACTTTTGCCAAACCTTGCAGTTTGCACATCCCGCTCTTGCTAGCTGAGCAGCATAAGCAACTCACTTGTGCCAAAACCAGGTCAAGATTTTCAAGCTAAGCAGTCTTTAGCACATGTGGCACTGCTAGGGTTGATCTTCCTCTAAGTGCAGCTACTGCTTTCCTCGAAGGGGGAGGAGATGACGTTAGCTCTTTTATTCCATAGACTATTGGTTAACTCATCCTCACAGGAGATGGAAATATACTTAACCAGCAGAATGATATAGCACTTCATCACAGGCTATTTTGTGCCACATACCTTTCACTTCTCGATTTAAACTCAGCTACTGAACTGAAAGAAATGAAAGAGCTAAGAAATTTCTGAGCTATAAAGTGGCAATGAACATGACTCAGTAACCAAATGTTTAGGATATTAACCTGGGACCAGAGAAGCCTTGTTTTTCTGTCCTCAGTCCAAAATAATTTTCTGTTTTTCCTTTTCTGATACACTTTAGGGTCTACTGGGTAAAATACAGAGGTGGTGCTGAGGACCAGATGTCCCCTCCACCTTAACCTCTATGCTGTAAAATCATAGTGTGTCTCACTGAGTCACTGGCAGTCCTCCACAATTTTTTCTGTTACTCCATATTTCCTACTAGATTGTTCCAGAGACCAGGTACACTGAGTTTGATGGGATAATTTTGAGACAAGCCATTTCCATTGTTTGTTGTGTGGGAACTTATGTTATTGGTTTGGGTGTTTGGTTCCATTTGGGGAATTAGATCATTAAAAAGTCAGCACTGAGGCAGTCTGTCTGACTGGAAAGGGTCTGTCCTTATTCTTCCTGGTTTCTGTAAATTATCCTTATTACACATCAGGGGGCCCAAACTGCCAGATCATACTAATTAATAATAATAGTTACTAAATAATAATAATAACTACTATTATTATAGAAATAATAATGAAAGTAGTAACTGATTCACAATTTAAAAGCCTAATCATTATTACAGAATAAAGTTATAAAGGAAGAGGAAAAAAGATTTCCTCAAGAACTCCTGCCTTTCAAGGAGATAACCATATTTTTCAGCAGAAAATATTTGTTACACAAGTATAGATCATTTCAAGTATAAAACCAGCTTATTATTTTATCTCAGGTTCATTCTTTCAAAAGTTCTATTACATACATTTTTAGTTTGAGGCACATTTGTTGTCTCAATGTTTATTATGAGTAAGGCTGTGACTGATATTTATTTCTCAGAGGCACACACTAAGGTTGAAAATTTATTGGAGGTAGGGTTGTTAACATCTCATTGCCAAAGCTCTATGTTATCCCAGTTTTCCAGGGATTTTGTCAGTAATTAGTATATTTCTGTGTCAATAAATCATTTGTATTTTCATTCTGAAAGATAATTTCAGCCCAGAGAGAGACTGTAATAAATACTTATCATGTACATGATATATTGTTAATCAAGAAGATGATATATTGCTAATGGAAAAAAAAAAGTATTGTGAAAGATTTGCTGAAGTATTGGTAATGAATATTACACTTAGAATACGATTTTTCAGGTGCTCAAACATTATTATTAGATTTCATATCCCCTTCATACACACCGAGCTATTCCTGTACAATTCCACATGTTTCTTCCTGCTCCACTGAATCCAATGGGACTTTGGATGCTGATGTCTGTAGGAGCCACATCAAGCTGTGAATTAATCGAGGAAGAAGAACATCTGACATGATTTTATGTGTCGGCAGGTTGTTCCGCATGATGCCAGGTCTGAAATACAAGCAAATTGTCCAAGGAATGTTTGGTAAAATCAGTTCTAGGAGAAAACAGGTAGAATTAAAATTCTGTATGGAGGTCAGCATGCTTGTCAAGGACAACATGCAAGGGAGACGAACCAAGAGCTGAGTGCGACAGCAATGCCAGTAGGGCAGGGACCTCACCAGCACAGGAGCCGGTTCCACAGCTCCCGAGCAAGGGGGGCAGAGCAGGGCCAGAGCAAGGATCTCAGCCCCAGGATGGCTGGGCAGGGACGTGCGGATGGACTGAAGCCGGGCCGGGCCGTCAGCCTATGGCGGGTGGTCAGGGTCAGGAATGGGGAGGTGGGAGGCTCAGGACTACTTGCCACCTAGCTCAGGCAAGACCAAGGGTGAGAGCTGCAGCTTCAAAGCAGGTCCCGAGCGAAGCCGGGGAGGACATCACCTCTTTCAGCAACTTGCACACAGCTCTGCTTCATGGCTACGCAGCTGCACCGGGCTGGACCCCAACCCAGGGCAAGCCCCTACAAGTGGGTGGGTGGGGGGAGATTTGCACGTAGGAAGGCTTTGACATGTTATGCTATTATCTCTTGGGCTTTTAGTCCTATGGTCATAAACTGTGAGATAATATTTCCAGAGTGAAAAACCAGATGCCAAAGCCAAAGGTATTGTCAGCAAAAAGCCAGACAACTAGCATCATCACTTATATATTAGACAAATTAAAATTTCTTAGAATCTTAAAAAAGGAGAAGTATTCCCAGTGCACATTTGTCAAAGGAAGAGTTTGACGCTCAGTTCAATAATCTTGGAAATAAATAACATAAAATTAAGTAATACTCACTTTTATATGCAAAATCCTTTATCCAGCAAACTTAAAAAAAAAATTTAGCATCGACAGATGTTAGCCAAGGTCAAAAATTGGACTACAAGTTCTGCATTCACAAAAAAGCTCAAACAGAGTTTCTTAATGTTAAATCAAGTATTTGCAACCCAGATCTTTACTCTTTTGAGAGTATGTACAATCTACCAGCCATTGAATAGTAGATGTCAAAATTTCTTCATTAAAAGAGGCTATTTGAGCATCATTATATTCCAATCTTGGAAACTAGGAATGCCCATGACAGGATGTCAATTATTTCCTCCCTAATAGATTACTTCAATGTTTTGATGAGGCTTAGTTTTCAGGTCTTTCACATGTAAGGTCTAAATATTTTGATACTGTAGTGTTGTCCCTCAAAATGTTTTTTTAGACAAAAATACCCATCTGGGTCCTGCCTCTCAAGTCCCTTGGACTTCTGAATCAACACAAAGGATGTTCTCTAGTTAGAGCACAATAAAAATACACAAGTGCTTATGTTACTTTTTTTCTCTATAGTAATTATTTCAATCAGACTTTGTGCCATAAAAATTCTCAATACAGGGCATTTTTGTAACATGCTATATTGTTTTTACACAAAACCAAATAATTATTTTCTTCCAATCCAATATCATGAACCACTTACTAATTTTCTTTCTTTTAATATCTGAGACATATTGTTGTGAATTAAAATGCTCTTTCTTACTCTCTCTGGGTTTTTTCAGATATAGCATTCACACTTTATTTACTAGGGATTTACTAATCCATGTGGTGAATAGTAGAATTACATCACATAGGACTCAGTCAAATAATTAAGCAGCTGCTGCATTTTAAATGCACTTTTCAGTCCCAGTGAAACAGATGAAGATAATGCTTACTATCTTACTTTTACATTATCTAGCCTAAGTGCACTTAACACAGATATGTGATAGGTATCCTGATTTGTAACAGCAACTCAAATCTAAATAGTTATTTGCCTAATATCATTATCTTTTAATCATACATAACATTGTGCCAAATAATGAGGCAGTGCTTCGACCTCTCATTAAGGCAGAGTTCCTTTTTTTTTCTGGAATAATAATATTAGGGGGTTTTCGGCTACAATTTACACTTCAATGGTTTCTGACAAAACTGTTGTGCTCACATAAAAGCTTAGCGAAAGTATCTTAAAATTTGCAATCCAAATTAAGTTTGCCTCTTCAATTTTTTTATTAATGCAGAAAAGTCTAGCTGTGTTAAGCATATGTTATTAAATTTTGTCTTACTCCTCCCTGAGTCCTAAGATGACAAACCATTTGCACTATAACCAATCTGTATTGCTGGAAATTTCCATGTTCTTATCTCCGAAGTGCTTTAAAATGAACTGATAATTACGAAAAAAAATTGTACACTGTGCTTTCCATTACCTGCTTTATATTATAATAAACTTTTTTTTTCATTCTTATTTTCAGATGTTTGCTGATTCACAAAAAAAAAAATCAGATAATTTGGCAATTTAAAATACTCTTTACAATTTTAAGAGGAGATTAACTGTTGAGGCAATACTCCACTTCAGAGATGTCAAATAATTCCTTACACTATAACAGAGATTATAATCTTTTAACATTTAAAAATTTATATGCAAGAGATTTTAGCTCCAACATACCAATATATGTGTGTGTGTCTATCCTTGTGAAAGGAAGATTATCAGTGCCTTAGGCCTACTATAGTTTATTTTCAAACTGAAGACCAAATTGACTAGAACTAAACTTTTTAACAAAAACTTGGTCAATAAATCACAAGCTCTGAAATTAACAGAAAATTATCATCCATACATTCAGCAGTTGTTTTACCTTACTTTTATTAGTACTATTAGTATTATTTACTAGTACTCTTAGCAATACTAGCAGTTCTACTGAAGCAAAAAAAAAACAGGAGAAATAAGTTAAAGCTACTTCTCTCTTCTATATAAGCAAAATAACATGAATGTAAAGTATTTAATACTTTCATCACTTGACTTTGAACACAGATTCCCAAATAATTTCAAGTAATTATCCCCCAGATTTGCCTATTCTCCAGATATGGCACCTCTCTGCCCAGAATACCTGTGTGGGTTCCTCCTTCAGCCATGGCAGTGGCAGGACCCATGGACCCGACGGCATCTGTTAACCTTCTGTACATGATTGAGACTCCCTGCTACACTGACTAAATGACTGCAGACTGCTGCTCTGAGGAAATTTTATACACAATTAACATTTTTCTATTGAATTGTACATCTTATGCAGATGGAAAAATATATATATATATATTTACTATAAAAGTCACTTCATCCTGAAAGACAGTACCTGGCAGAAGTTTTTCACAATGGTTTCCCTCTGTCAGCTTTCTAGGGCTCTATCAGGCAAGATAGAGAAACTAAATATTACATCTACAAGCAACCCAAAGAATGTTCATCTTTACAAACTAAATCTTCTAGTAGACAGCCTTCTGCTAAAAAGCAGCATACAGGCTAAGCTTTGAAAGAAAGCAGCTGAGAGATGAATGTATTCAGGACAAAAGAGCATTTACACTTATTTATAATTATTATTTTTATTTGCATGAACACTTCCATTTGCTTGAAAGTCTTTGCTCCTTTCATACTTCATTGACATAAAATCCCTTTCAGACATCATAGTGGTTGCCATACTCATAAAAGGATAGGTGATAGCTTCATTATTTCAGGGTAGCCGTGGCTTATAAGGAAGAAGTTCAGTAGTTAAGCCAATCCACAATGACAGATTTGGACAACCTTCCTCTGTGAACTTCATTTGGTAGAGTGTGAATAGCTGTGTTATCTCATACTACAAGGCTTGGATCAACAAAAAAACTGTCCTCTTTCTTTTTCCCACCACAAAAAAATCATACGAACTTACTTTTTACCCTTCTGTTGGAGTTTCAGAAACTCTTCTGTTTTTTTTCTGTTAAAGGAATTTTTCCCCATACGGGTTGCTAGGGGGACA
>JAVJGG010000048.1:6559144-6590357 GCA_035590195.1 Aviceda cuculoides
AAGGGGGGTTGCATCTGCCATTCCAGGGGGGGCTCCTGCCTTCCTTGGCAGACACCTGTCTTTCAAACCAAGACACCTTCTGAAGAATGCATTTTCTTGGGATTAAGGAAGCAGGTTTCAATTCAGTAACTATGGGAAGAACTGAACACGAAACTTCTACTGAGCAGGCAATGCCTATTCGACATAATCACTGTGGCGACTAACGTTTAGGAGTTTTCCCCATCATTCACTCATTTCCCTCTAAAATAAATAAAGAATATGACACTGCGTGGATGGTGAGAGTGTTAGTGGCCCAGACAAGGAGCCAGTGAATGCTGGCAGGTAGCCAGAACAGTTTGCCTTCACCTCTCTAGAGATAGCCAAGAAGAAAACATTTAGTAAACAAGCATGTGGGAAAAAACTTTATGCTATGGGGATTATGCACCTCACTCAGAGGAACAGCCACATCCATCCCTCTTGGAATCAGCAGAACAAGGCTAAACCTTTCCTTTAAAGTACAAACAGCATCAAGTGCCTGCAACATTTATATCAAGAAGTAGCCTCCCATTTAATTCTTTGCTTACTGGAACTGAATGTGTCCTTTGTCTCCAGAAATGCCCTCCCATGACAGATAAAGAAATTTACTGTCTCTTTTGTAATGGGGAAGAGAAAGACTGCTACAGCTGGGGAGGGGGGGGAATATATAGTAGGAAAAAAATAGAAGGAAAGTCTTTTGGCATGTTGATAAGGCACTTAGCTGTCTATGTAATTCCTAGATTTTGGGTCTAGCTTAGAACTGTGCTTGCATTTTGCGTTAAACTACAGATACAAAGGGTAGATAAAATACGAATGTCAAAGGCTATTTCTAAACTTTGTGGACATGCTTATGTTATATGCATTCTGACCACCTCAAGGATTAGACCACTAAGGGAATTTAGGCTGGAAATACCTAGCTTCTGGACCTTGATTTGGATTAAGAGTAATGAGGAGTACACAAGGATCAATCCAGTCCTGACTGAGACAAAAAACTATACATATTGAGACAAAAACCTAGTCACCTCAAGATTTTAAAAAGAAACGGTAAAGCCCCTGCAGGGTTTGGATGTTACCAGGATTAAGCAGTATCCATCACAAAATTTTCAGAATTTTAATTTTGGGCATATAGTGCCTAATTTTTGCCTTATATGTCAGATAACCCTTCTACATCTTATTTCTATTTGATCTGTAGTCTTTGAATAAACTTCGTACCTAGTTTTATAGGAGCCTATGAAATTTCACTGTGAAGTTGTTATAGACCAGATCTCAATGAATCCTGCTTATCATTCTTTCTGCATTGATATTGTCTTTGGCAAATGGCCTCAGTCAGTGATGCAGAAAAGCGCTCATGTTAGTATTCAGCTAATGTGCAGTTGGGACCCCTAATGACTCATGCTATTATATAATTGACTGAGATCACCTAAAGGAAAGAAACAAGATCATTACAAAAACCTCAGTATTCTCTCTGTCTTCTAACGTTTGTGCTCTGAAGACAGAATTCCCTATTAGAGACTCTGAAATGTCTTTTGAAGGCTGTTGAAGCAATTTTGATGATATTTGCATTTGAGCAGCCTCTAGCTATTCTACTTGTTCCCCCTGTGTGGAAAAGATATGAAGGCCAAAAAAGGTCAAAAAGAAATTAAAAGATAAGCAAAAATTAGAAGATGAAGATGCCACGTTTAGCTCAGCCAGAATTATAGAGTATTTTTAGGTCAGGGTTAATATCCAGTGTCTGAGCTCTATACCCAGAAACTGCTGCAGATGATGGATTAGGTTTACTGGTATATTTTAATATATTGGAACAGAAGGATTCCTGGTAATATTTATCTCAAACATCAGCATTTCTCTATTTCTAGTTAATCTAAAGCTAACTTGACATACTGTCATAGCTTCTAATAAAATTTGAGCTTTGATATTCAAAAAGAGGAATTGGAGAACACCAGAATCACAGAAAAGATTTTTCTAAAAGTAAATGGTGTATAGTGGTAACATTTCTTTACACCGTAAAGATTTTCCCTTCTTTACACATAACTCCTGGTTTTCTAGACATTATTTCATTTTATTAATTTTTGCAACCAGCTCATATGTATCAGTGAATGCTCTTTATTCAAACCTTGTAGCACTGAGATAGCCTGCAGTAAACATGCCTTAAGGAGCAAACACACATGCATCTCAGATATAAGATGGCTGGATATGAACTTACGAAAAAGTAAAGGTTGCTCAAATAGCTAATGCAGTGTACTGAGCACCATCGATGGCAACTTTTCTCAGAAGAGAGGAACAGGAAAAAAATTATGGTTAGTTGAAAAGTTAGACAGGTGTGGCCAGTTGGTATATCTGAAACAAATAGATTTAAAATCCAAATTAATGTGGTAGCAGAGTAAATTATTACTGCAAACAAGCAACAGAATAGTAACAAGGGCTCAGCTGTGCACATTCACCATATTTGATCCTTGGGCTGGGAACACTTTCTGTTTTCAGTCCTGCATTGGTCTCCTGTACAGAACTTTTATTCCAGTGTTAGTCAGAGAGTCAGACAATTACTCGATACAAATGAGCATATGTGCACATTACACAACATACCTTGCAGTTCAAAGACAAAGAATTTAAAAGCTTGAACAAGATCATCCAGGAAGAATATACAAAGGTGTGGAAGAAATTCCTCCCATCCAAGACATCAAAAGAAAGAAAGAGCTGGGATGCCTGTAAAATATTTGAATAGGATTTCCCTCTACAAATAATGACCTTCCCTTATGAAAACACTTCTGCAAATGCAGTATGAAGAAATTGAGTTTTGAAAGTTCAGATATAATGGAAATGTACAACAGATGACATAGAACTGCTGCATAACAAAAAAAGAAATCCTTGTCATGTTTTGCATTTTGAGTATTTTCACGTTTTCCTAGTCAGCATATTTAATTTCTTTATATTTATACACTTCATAGTATGTGTTCCAAAAGATTTTGTTTGTTTTTAACACTAAGTAAAATGAATATAGTGTTTCCTTAATTTAACCTTATTGTCTGACACAATATATCAAATTTAATTTAGCTCTATAACTAATGCTTGGTCAGAAATTGGTTCATTGAGTTATGCATTTCAGTATTTTTTTTTGCAGGTAATGGAATATATAAAAATAAATCACATTTCACTCAGGCGTTTTATGTTATGTCACCAGCAAATGTCCAAACGAACACAAACCTTAAGCATTTCAAGTTTGAAACAGTTAGCTTGCAGCTAAATCTCCATAACTTCTCATCTAAAAAAAGATTTGTAAAGGTCTAATGAACTGTAAGGCATGAGAAGTGAAAATTACCACATACTAGATTTTTCCTCATCTTTAAAAGAAATACAACCTTATTTTAGTTGCACATGAAAATAAATTCCAGTACTCCCATTTATTATATTAAATCATAGAAAAGGTTAACTATAATAATGCATGAGAAACTGCATTTTTTCACCTTCACTGGCCTAGAAACAAGTGAATATATTTCCCTTCAATAAAATACATGTCTGAATGGAGATTAAAATTAGAAATGTATTCCTGAACACATAAATATGATAGTACTGTATTCAATATCTGATGACTGTAACCGTCATGCTCGAGTTGGCCTCCCATTCTCTAAAATAGACTTCTCTTTTTATCACACCACATTACAGAATACTGTTAATCTTCAGTGTGTTAAATACACTAGGCAAAAATACCGACCCCAAAATATTTAATTATTGTGGGTTCTACTACAGGAAAGTGCATTTGAGACAGCCAAACATGTCACTTTTCCGCAAATGAACATGAGGCTGTAAAGTGAAATTTGCTAGACTACAACCTAGCTTTTGTTATTACTAGGACATATATGACCACACCACACTCAAGATAATTTCTTTAGTATTAGAAACATTTTGAATTTTAAAGGATTTCCATTATCCTCTATGTCTCTAATTATAATGAACTCGCCACAGTTTTCAAAACCAACCTGTATTCAGCATATATGGCAAGAAGAGTGGGGAGTAAAGTTTGCACACACTCTCGACAACTCCAGTGACATTAATAAGTTGGGACCAAATCTTTGGAGTTTCTGAAATACGGGATCAGGCTCATTCTCAGAAATGTGGAAAATTAGAGAAGTCAAACCATTACTAGGAAAACAAGTCTGAAATGTTCTTTGGTAATGATGTAGGTGCCATATACTATTAACACTTTCTCAAAAAAAATCATATTTTTTCTTAAGTAGATAGTGTATCTTTTGTATCTCTTCCTCTGCCACCCAAAGATTTGGGTTTTTTGGCTTTTCTGTGGATTGCGAGTTTTGCAGCCGATGAAAGCAAAGGAAAAACTCATGCAGCATCTTCAGGTGGAAAGCTTTATTGTGAGCAAAGACGATGGCTGATTTTTTTCTCTAATACCAAAGGGAGTATTTCAGGTATAGTAGAAATCTATATATTTCCCCTAACATCAGATCTTATTTTGAAGCCTTGGTTTCAGACTTTAGGGAAAGGAAGTGGAAATATAACAGAAATGGAGTGGAGGAAGATTTTACATTCCAGTGCATCTGGAGAGACTTATTCCTCACTTTTGAAGAGGTATTACCAAAAAAAGAAACCAAAACAGAATTACAAGTGTGTTTTTTAAATTTCTATTTTTATTGTGAGTCAGGCAAAGAAATTTTCAGCAAATACCTAACAGAGACTATTGAAACTGCATAAAAAACAAGTCATTGAGTTATGAACACTCTACTACAATATCCAGGCAAATATTTCTTCTACCATACTCAGAATTGCTTTGTAGGTGATAGTGTTGGCACGTTCATAGCTACCATCTGACACCACACCTTTTCAAAATCCCTGTAAGGTTACTCAATCTCATCACAGAGCATAGGGGTGTGAACTACAGTGATACTACTGAAATACTATTGCTACATGACTGAAGATTCTGCAGCACCAGCAAAATTATCTTACCACAAAACCCCACTAACACTTGCTACTAAAAATAACGGAGCACTAGAGGAAAATAATGGAGGAATGGGAAGTGTTGTCAGTAAATACAGAATTCTTATGAGCAAATCCAAAATTTGGGGGCAGTTCCATTATGACAATATATGATTTTGATTCCTAAAACACTGGGAGAAGGTTAGCATTGAAACGGTACCAATTATCTAAAGAAGACATAATACATTTTCATTCACCTTCTTAACCTTTCAGTTGGGAGGGCTGGGTGTTGGAAGGAAAGTATAACATCATACTTCCTTCTCTACATCAGGTCTGGTGACAGAAGTTTCCTAGCTATATTGAATCAAAAAGGCACAGCCTTGGAATTAGAGCTTTTTCCATGAACCTAAATGCATGCAATATGTATGAGAAAATTTTTGGAATATGCTACATGAAAAACATTTAGTTGTTAAAGACAATGAATTGGTATTAACTGTTCATTGAGTTTTGCAGCCTTTCTAATCTGACCTTTGGATTCCTGATCCTGGACCTGTAATACATCCAGAGTAGTAACACTAAATTTATTATAATTGCGCTTTTTTTTTTTTTTTTTAAAACACTCTTCAGTTGATTTGTAACAATTTAATTACTCCATGACCTCCACACTTTTCATTGCCTCATAACTAAGGAGTGCATGCAGAACTGACCTGAGCCACAACAATACCGGGACTCAGGGGCCCAATGTCTGTTGGGCGAGATGTAATGCAGGTCTGCTGCCACCTCTTTGCAGCGTCCCAAGGACCTCACATTTCATGCAGGGAGAGAGATTTGCTATGAGTGCTGTAGCCCAGGGAGATCTGAGAAATATGCATTGCAAGAAATCAAGAGAAGAGAATGAAAGCACATCATTTATAAAACAGCTTGACCAAGCAAGTAAGTCCGATTACCTGCACTGTGCAACTATTGTCACAACGGCTCCACACTCATTTGTCACTTCCATCGTACCGTATCTCAAGACATACGAGTATTACATCAAATGCATTCCTCAGCAGTTGGCTAACAGCCTGCTTTCTGGCCCATCTCAAACACATGGATAAATACTCAGGACTACGTACGCTGCTCTCCATCACCCTATTTCTAACTTCTTTCAAAGCATCTGCGCACGGGCTTTAATTCACTGGCTTTGGCTTCTCCCCAGGTTACTCTCCATTACAGGTATTTGCGTTTGAAGTAGGTGAGAGTGCTCCTGCTGGGGCTCCAGGGCGTGCGGGACCCTGTGTGGGGCAGGCCGCTGCCAGAGGGGCGCGACCCAGAGCGGGGCAAGGTGGCATAGGCAGAGGGAGAGGTGGAGCGGGGTAGGGTGGTGTAGGCAGAGCGGGACAAGTTGTAGGAAGAGCGGGACAAGGAGCTGTACGGAGGGCGCGTGAGCGTGCCGTAGGCGGTGCGGGACAAAGCAGAGTAGCCCGAGCGCCCCGTGGGGCTCCACACCGAGCGGGAAGTGGGAGCCCATGTGGAGCGTGTGGTGGTGTCGCAGGAGGGGCCCCACTGAGGGCCGCACACCGACCGGGACCCCGGGGTGCCCACGAGCCGGGACACTGAGCGAGAGGCTGGGGCGCAGAGGGAACGGGCCGTGGCAGCTGCCAAGGGGCGGGGGGCCGGGGGACAGGGGAGGCAGGCTGCCGACGAGTCCTCGGGGCGAGGGGCGGGCGAGCTGGTGGGGCGGGCCCCCACAGCCCCCAGAGAGATGGAGGTGGGGGAGCACAAAGAGTGGGCCGCAGGGGGTCCCACCGGCCGGGGGGCTGGAGAGCACAGCGAGTGGGCTGCCGGGGGTCCCACGGGGCGGGGGCCTGGGGAGCACAGCGAGTGGGCTGGGGGGGCGCTCCCCATCTGCAGCCCTGCTGGAGTGGCACTACGGGCGGCGGAGCGTGGCACCGGGGAAGCCGCTGGGCAGGGGCCTGGGGAACAGACGCCGTGGGCTACTGGGGCACTCAGGGGTTGGGAGGGCAGGGTGGCCATTGGGCCACACGGAGGCTGGGTGGTGGGAGAGGGTGCGGAGCCACAGACGACATGTGAGATGGAGGCAGCAGGCACTGAAAGGGGAGCTGGCGGCGGCATGGAACTCCCGACGGCGTGGGCTACCGGAGAGCACACCGGCTGGGATGGTGGAGCAGACACATGGGTAGGGACTGCCTGGGTTGCCACAGTGGGACCGGAGCCAGCCATGAAGTGGGTCAGCAGGGCACTCACCGCATTATTCGCGGGGACAGAGACAGAGTAGGACATCGGCCCCCCTCCGCCTCCAGGCTGGTGCGTGGGAGCAGGACCCGTCTCGAACATCACGTGAGGCATAGGGGGGCACACGGGGTTGGACGTTGGGGCAGGCATGGAGCCGTACACGGTCGGAGGCATGGGTGCGCATGTAGCAGGAGGCACGGTCTCGCATACGACACGGAAGCCAGGATCGCATCCCACGTTGAAACCAGGATTGACGCTTGGATTGAAGCCTTGGTTGCAGATGGAGTTGCATAAGGGATGGCCTGCAGGGAGGTACACGAAGTCGTACACAGGCTGGCCCCCTGCACTGCAGTTTGGGTTGCACACTGGGATACATATATATTCACACATGGAGTTGAACGCAGGGTCTGCCACAGGGACAGGCCCAGAGCCGTTCATGGGGAGGGAGCCGTTCTCGCACACCGGGAACGACCCGTTCTGGCTGATGGGCAGGGCGCCGTTCTGGCCTGCGGGGCAACACACTTCGGCCTTGGCACATCCCTTGCAGTAGGCAAACTTGTGGCATCCGAAGTTGGCCAGAAGCCGGTGGCTGCCAAGCCTGTAAGGTGTGAACTCCACGATGGTCCGTGCCTGTTGATTGGATGCCAGCGTTCCCAAACTGAACCGAGAGAAGGAAAAGAATTAGGACCCTGGGTACCTCAGAGACCTGAAGCACTACAAGATGAGTGCACACAATTAGGTTTGATTTGCTATGGTATGTTTCAGAGACAAACTGTTATGACAACTTTGTTATTCTTGCCTTACTTCAAAAAAACACATTCTGTATTGTGAAAAGCATGGTAACAACTTCTGTCCCAAAAGAAGATTTGGAAGTCTCCCATAGTTGGTTCTAACTGGAACTGGAAACTCATTCATGATACTCTCTTGAATTCTTAAAAAATGTAGCACCCTTCTGCCTCAAAGATGTATTTACTGCTTCCCATTTCCAGTAGTCTAAGTTGGATCGGGCAGCTTTGTGGAATGAAGTTCATTATTATTCAGCAAGAACAATTCCTAATTGCTTCCCCTCAAAACTAGTCATACTTCTGTTGGTTCTCCTTGTCATGAAGAACAGCAATGCATATTAATGAACAGCTATTTTTCCTAGGAAGTTATAGTATCCTGGATGTTTCCAGCTTCCTGTGATTAACATGTTATGAACTCAGAATGCATATTGCTTTTTCTCACTGTCATTTTCTAATGGTTCACGTATGTGGTGCCAGTTCATGAATATTTAGAGGAATTCTATTATAAACTCAAAAGGATTATAAAGGGATGGGGACCCAGCTAGAATTTCTTGTAAAGAAACAGTACATTCCCTTTCAGACAGAAATTTGAAACACACGCTTAAACTAAATCTTGAGAAAAATGAAGCAGCAATGTATCTTGCCAGTTGTAAATGATCCCTCAGTTTCAAGAGGAGTGGGAGTTTTAATGGAGTCTCAGAGTAATAAGGGATAAAAAGTCCTGTTCAGGTCTTAACCACCAAAAATATCAGAACTACTGTCTTCCTCAAAACCTGCTCTGATCTAGCACACCTTAGTGAACCCCCAGTATTATTCCCATTTAAATAATTGATGATCTTACTCAATGGTCATTGGCTCTTTGAATAAACCACAGCCTTCTAATGTCATTACACAGTTTTTCATTTCTTCCTGGAGAGGATTGCAGAAGGAGATCTCTGCAGTACATGGTACTTTCAGCCTGGGCTGGCTCAGTAGCTAGTCAGAAAATAAACAAGCACATTTTATGTTTTGTAACCTTTACAGAATTAACAATGAAGTAAATAAATGTAAGAATAAAAAAAAAAAAAGAAAAAAAGGATTATTCATACACATGTTTCTTTCTGATTTACTTCTATGATCTCTATACATCACTCTAAGTCAACTGTTATACATCTAAAATCACACTGATCTTGCTAAAATAAAAGATACTATAGAAGAAAAAAAAAAAAGAAAGAATTTAAAATTTTTCATCATTGTACCTAGGAAGTGGCCAATAAGAGTCCCTAAGTCTGTTCCTTAGGTCACAAATCCCATAATTAAAGTTCTTTACCTTTACAATAACAGGTGGCCTGTTGATCACAATATCCCTGCTCACCATCAGAACTTCTCCACACTCTGGGTCTGAGACAGCAACTACTTTCATTATGTTGTGATCACAGAGATAAGGTCCATATTGACTATATGATATACACAGTGGAATTTTTTTCACTGTAAAACAAATGTATTTTAATTATTTTTTTCTGATGTTTTGGCTAATATTTCCACTTCCCTTCCTCCTAATGTTTAACTGGTACTTAAAATGGCTTAATTAAATATTAAGTTATCACAGCATCTTTGACAACAGACAAGACTTTTCCTGGCCTATATATGGTGATACATTGCTACCTTCAACAACCAGCCTCACAGTTTTCAGTTAATGTAACTATACATATCAGTGCATTTACAAGGAGGTTGGTATTATTATTATTATTATTATTATTATAAATGTGGAAACTTTCATTCAAGTGTAATTCTTAAAGCAATAATTCAAATGCAGGCAAATTAAAGCTTGGTAAACCAGCATGTTAATATCGGGTATGAAATTTCGCCTTATAATGATGTGTTTTAATTAAAGGGATCATTTTTCTTTCAGAAAAAGGTATTAACCATGAAAACAAGTGTTTATGTTCTGATACACCTTTGCACTTCCCGGCATGTGATATATCTAGAAATAATTACTTTAGTGCTCAAAACAAGCATGTTACACTGGCTAATATCTTCCGGACAAAGGAAACAAATTGTTCTTCTGATAGACAGCTGCAACTTTATCATTGTATTGAATACAGAATCCAGAATTGAACTTTTAGCAGAAGCAAGTTTTTAAATGATCATAAGAATCTCTAAGCCTTGAGAAATTAAGGAAATACTATGATTTACCTGTCACTATAAATGTAGTATTGACACTGTTGATTTTTGAGTGATCACCCTACAGTGAATTCAGCTGTCAACATTTAACATTGTATTTAATTCACTTCCCACCACTATTAGGAAGTCTCCACTAGTCCTAAAAAACCCAAAAAAACTCCTGAAAAGAACAGTGGACAAAAGGGTATTAGACAAATTCACCTTCTTACCTTCCCTTGGACCTAATGTGACATCCACACTGTCTTTCCAAAATTGATCCATTGGGCAACCACTGTAGGTTATTATTTGTGCGCACAAATTAAACTTCAGGTTTTTGTTTTCACTACGCAAATTTTCAAGCAGCCAGTGCAGTTGGACATCTTCACCGTACATTGGGCAGTTAGCCATCTTTAACCTCATGTTAATACCAGAGTCACTCAAAAACGGATTCTTCAGAGATGATAACTCTCTCTCAATATGACAGTTGGAAGCATTGCAGTACCCTGGGTGAATTCTTCTGTAAGCCCGGTAATAGGCTTCTTTGTTTTTCACAGAACCTGTTGAAGAAGGTACATGATAATGAATCTGCCGGAGGCACAAGGAGCCGTATCTACCCAAGTAATAAAGATGAGTAAATTTCTTCCTCCTCCTCCCTGAAACCTAATGTAGTGGCTTGGTGTAGAACAAATCCACCAGATAATGAAACACAAGATACAGTAGTCTGAATGCATAGACGAAAATAAATATCTTAGAAAAACACTCAAAAATTTTTTTTTACTTTGATTAGTTAAATTTAAAAATGGTCACATAAATCTCAAAATGTGTAGTTAGTCCAAAACTCAAAATATAACTCTTTATAAGGGTTAGAGTGAATATGAAATGCCACCATGTGTCTCAAAGGGCAAGATACACCATTCAGAGAAAGAAACTATCAATTGTTCTCTTTTTTGTTCCCCTTACAAAAAAAAAAAAAACAGAGCTTGCAATTTTCCAATCAACTGTGATCCACTCTTCATTCCTTTAGGCAATTTTGCTGGTTGAACTCTTCCCTACTACTGGAAGATGAAAATCAGTAATCAGTAGCCCAAAGTAAGAACAGCAGAATATCCTAATAAAACATGTATTCAGTAAGTAAGCATATTTTCTGACAGACCTGGTACAAGAAGCAACAAGCAAGAAGTTAATCCTGGGTTTAAAAGAATTTAGGGCATTTTAGATTGCCTAAAGTCTGCTAATATTTTAAACTACTGTACAGGCGAGACCAAAATGTGTACATACAAATAATGGTATTAAAAGGGCTGGAAAGCATGTCCAGGCAGGCCAAGGACACTGGCTTTCTCTAGTTTGGAGAGAAGGAGGCTGAAGGGCAACCTCATTGCTCTCCACAGCTTCCTGAGAAGGGGACATGGAGAGGGAGGTGCTGAGCTCTTCTCCCTGGGATCCACTTCTAGGACGCATGGGAATAGTTCAAAGCTGCGCCAGGGGAGGTTTAGACTGGACATGAGGAAGCATTTGTTTACCGAGAGGGTAGTCAAACACTGGAATAGGCCTCCTAGAGAGGTGGTTGATGCCCCAAGCCTGTCAAGTGCCTTAAAAGGAAGCATTTGGACAGTGCCCTTAGTAATATGCTTTAACTTTTAGTCAGCCCTGAAGCAGTCAGGTAGTTGGACTAGATGATCGTTGTAGGTCCCTTCCAACTGAAATATCCTATCCTATCCTATATGGATGTAATTACTGTGTGTTTTGTTTAAATTATCTAAATATATTTAGAAGTTTAAGAATCAAGATCTTTGAACAGAAAGGCATCTTCCTCTCTCAAAAAGAGACAACTTCAGATTGTTCTACTCATTTTAACACAGGACAGATTACATTGATAATTTTATATGATTAGCATTTAAAATTTCCTCTAACCCATTTAATGACTTTTCATCATACCTAGTTCATACTTGTAAGTCCCAGTGATATCTTCAAATTGCTCACTGCCAACACTCTTGGTGATTAGATGTTGTCCACATGGCCAAGCGTCACAGAAAAATTTTATTTTTTTGGCATTGTTCTGGGAGAGCCAGCCAACATAGTTTGAATTTACCCGAGAAAACATATGATGACCATCATAGTCCAAGTCCAGTTCCCCTTCTCTGATGCTTCGAACCCAGGTAGGACCGCTGCAAGTTGAACCTAAGCCAGGCAACAAAAATATCATGATATATTGTAACCTAAGTAGTAGAGAAACTCAACAACATAAGCTGAGGAAAACAGCTACAGTTATAGTAAACAGTTACCTCTGCCTGTTTCCAAAGGTGTTGGATCCAGACACTGCCAATCACCACAGCATTGATTTAGGTCTCTGCGAGCCATCCAAGATTCATTCCAGCAGTGATATCGCCTGTAGGATGCAGGAATATAGGATTAAAGACATCTCTTGGATCATCAAGTTCAATGCCTTACGATGAAGGAAAAACATGTCAGAGATAACATTTTAATCAAAGGAAGACTCTCCTTTTCTTATCACAGTTAATGATGTTTGGGGACAGGAGTTGTTTGTTTTGCTTTATATCACTCAGACTGGAAATTTGTTCCAGAACCCTGCAGATCTGATTGCAAAACATTCTTCTTATAGCCCCTTTTTCATTTTATTTGACAAACAAAAGAATTATGTTGGTACATTGAGTAGTCTATTTTCCTAACATTTTCATCCTGGTTCTTTAAAGGAAAATCACATACTGTCTTAGTCTTCTTTTTAATGGCTTAACAAAGAATAAACTCTTAAGTCTTTTGTGCTAAAATAAGATCCTCATTCCCTTAGTATTTCAGTCTGACCTCATCTTTTTGACATGTGAAAGGGCAGAAAATTCATTAAAGCTCTCACAGATGAGACTTGGATGCAAACAAAATTCTGGTGCAGCAAAATTATGAACATACAGGTCGAGGGTGAGAACGCGAAATTCTGCTATGATGAGTGATAATGTCATAGTTATATGAACATTAATTGAAGGGTTTACAAGAATGAAGCAATCCATGATAAGGAACCTCAGGAAGACAACATAATTATCAACCAAGTGATTATGACTGAAGATAATAGTCCTAGTCTACGATAAATTTTCCCTTGCATTTCATAACCTGCTTCATATTTTTACAGCTAAGATTGATGGCCTTATTCTTTCCACTGAGAAAGATAAGCACGTAGCGTCAATTCTCACAAGTGTTTGGGTTTTTTTTTTTCTTTTTTGAAAATGTAGACTGAGCAGACTGCCTCTTCAGTAATTGCATGTTTTTGAAATGCATTATTAGGAAACTGAACAGTCTTGCCACACCAAAGAAAGAGATACACTGATCTGCTAAATTTATACTAGTCTTTCTATCACTTAGTTTTTGACAAAACCAAAAGAGCTTGTTTATTTCTTATTTACCATAGTTTGTCTTTACCACACAGGTTTTTTCCAGTACAGTCAAAAATCTCATTGATACCAAGTGGATTCTCAATTGAGCATGGAAAACAGAAGTTCGTGACAACACGGCTTGGAATTCCCAAACACCTCATCACTGTAAGGAAAAAATATAATGAGTCATTACAAATAGTAATTAATCAAGCAAATCCTTCAATATTTTATAAATAATTCTCCTATAGTCTACTTTGCAATTATATAAACACAATGGATAGGAGGCAATATTTGGGATGCAGTGATTCTGTCTTCAAAACTTCTTTTTAATGGTTGAAAAGTAGTCTGAAAAGAGCCTACCATGAAGGAATGGCTTATTACTCTTCCAACTTTAAAAAAAAAAAACAAACCACAAAACCAGATCTGTTTTAAGTTCAGAAATAATGAACCTAATCCTGCATTAATAAAACACAGTAATGGGTTTTTTTGTAAACAGAGTGTAGTACATATAAATTTATCTATAGAATATCTATTTAATTTTCTTCAATGTAGTAGCAGGTTCAGTAAATAAATGGTATAAATTTGGAACTCATTTTTTTCGTCTGTTCTGTTTAGTTCACTATTATCTCATCCTTTGCAGTACAAAAAGATAATAGCCTGCTGCTTTGATGTTTTGGAGGAGACATTGCTAGAGGTCTTCTTCCTGTTCATAATTTAGGGTTTTTTCTCATCCTTCAACCTCACCCAAAGTATAAGTTTTGGCTCCACAATGCTGCACTTGCTCTGTGTTTTAATAAAAGCTGCAGTATCAATAGTTGCATGGTGTAAAGGTCACAGAAAAGACAGTACTGCTTTTCATCTTGCCCTTCATGCTGTATAGGAAAGCAAGAGGTTCATGATAAACACTACGTTAGGGACCAGGCCACATCATAATAAAATGAAAATATTCCATTTCTTTTCTAGTAAAATGCTTATGAGTAATATTATTCCAGTAGTTTTTAGGGTCAGAGGTTTTTGATCCTGATTTTCTCTCTTCCTTTTTGGATAACTAGGTAAGGGCAGACTGAAATGTCATACCTGTGCACATTACTGAAGCAAGAGACCCACAGTACCCATATCTGACTGGCCTGCATCTGCCATTGTACCACTGCTGAAGAATAGGAACACTTCCATTCCAGGAAAATGGTTTTGTTCCTTTCAGGTAATCATTGTTTTCTGGAATCTTCATGATGCTGTTAGTGGTATGGCTGCTTATCTAGAAAGAGAAAAGAAAAACAACCTTTTCAAATAGCTGACCATGCCTTCACATCCTAAGCATATCACAAAATCATCAGAGCTTAGTGTTACAAGTTTTTCCTGTGAATCTGAGCACAGAAAGGATTTTCTCTGCTACTCATACTCTGCTAGATTACAATGCAATTTGTCCTTCTATAGTACAATGAAGTGACTCAATTTATTCAGAGGTCACACACCACTAATGGTCTTACCATGTGATTTACCACCATGCTGACATGCACAGGGTCATTGCGCCAACAATGGTCACGATCAGAGCCGTGATGGTAACTCGCACCCATGTCTAGGATCTTCAAGCAGATATCCAGAATCCCATCTTCAAACTGCGGAAAGAGAAGTTAACACAGACATTGTGGTACTCTGACATTGATAAAGTTCATTTTTGTCAATAATCCAGTCTTTTTCAATTGTAGGAGCTGCACTCGCTCGCCTGCCCTGACTTTTTTTTTTTTTTTTTTGTTCTCCTTAAAAAGGAGCTCCTAGTGGTCTGCATGGTTTTGTCTATCTGGCTGAAGGAAAACCAAAGGCATTTTTGCTCATGTTTGACCAATGGAATAATTTTCCTTCAGAAGCAATACCCTGTTTCACCTTTTCCAAGAACATTCTGTAGTTTCCTTAATTTTATTACAGAACTTTCTTCCAGTTGCTTAGGCTACAGTGAGATGCTCAAGCATTTTGTTTTGTACATGCATAATCTGGACTGGTCCTAAAAACGTTTCACACTCCATAACATAGCATGCATTTCTGAAAAAATATGGATAACGCTTCATTTATCCGTATATGGATTATATCTACTTCTGAACAAGACTTCAAAAAGTACCTGTCCAAAGTGCCATGGTCGAGAGGTAATATGCTTGTGAACTCCTTCGTACAGTATCCCATGTTCATTCAGAACATATTCTTCTCTATGGGCCTGATTGTCCATATATACAGGGTCATCTGGAAAAGATGCAGAGCTATCAGTCAGACAATATTTACATTTGTAGCATTTCTTTATCTTCTACTTCACTGGATCCCTCTTTCTTTTCCTACCTTTTTTTGGTTTATACTTTTAAACATTTTCAAAGTTGTGGGCTCTTTCAATGTTCACAGACAATTCTTTTCTACTTAGAGCTAGACAATATCTTTATTAAGCCTCTCCCTGCTGTAGTACACTTGAATTACAGAGCTTGCAATTTATCTTTACCCTAAGCTGTTCTAGGAGTCAAACACTGCACACTTAGGGTTGGATATCTGATTTTGATCAAATCAAAAGCACAGCCAATGTGAATAATTGCCACGCAATGATTTTGGCAAGGTCCTACAGATTCCAGAATTGTGTGCTACCAGAACCAGATCTACAGAATTCCATTTGTATTTGTACTATATTATTTCACAGAATCATATAATCATTGAGGTTGGAAGGGAGCTCGGGAGGTCACCTGGTCCAACCACCCTGCTCATGCAGGGACGCCTGGAGCCGGTTGCTCAGGATCACATCGCAGCAGCTTTTGAATATCTCCAAGGATGGAGATGCCACGACCTCTCTGGGCAACCTGTGCCAGTGCTCAGTCACCCTCACACTAAAGCAGTGTTTCCTGATGTTCATAGGGAACCTCCTGTATTTCAGTTTGTGCCCATTGCTTCTTGTCCTATCAAGCCATTGTAAAAGTGGGGGTAAAAAATTACACTACATCCCTACTACCATTGAGAAACCAAATCAAAACACTGGCTTAAGACAGTCTTGAAGTCAGAGGAAAAAATAAAAAAATAACAAACCAAAATCCATTCCTGTTTCTCATTATTTCTGTGATGCCATCCTTTACCAGCTAAGTAATAAATAAGTTCTTTTTTACACATCACTAGCATTTTTCTTAAAACTACCTGATCATCACTTGAGTTCTTACCTGCACACCAAGGGTTAAAAAGGACATAAAAATCTCCGAGACATCGCTGATATGTGTGACCACAAGATGTGATTTGCATATTGAGAATATAACGGCCAATACAGGCATTGGAGGGAGGAAACACGCTGATATTGATGCATTTTGGCTGATGAATTTTGTAGGAAGCACTCCAGCAGGTTTGATCTAGACATCTGCCCATTGGGAAGGTACATTTTGTCTCATTTGATTCGCAGGGTCTGAGGCCTTTTCGGGAAAATAAATACAACTTTAATCAGACTAAACAAAGCACATGTAAAGGGCAAGTAATTTGCTTAGCCATCATTTGCAATGCAAAGCTCCCAAGGGTGGATTTCTTTTTCACTTGTCACTGCTGTAGCAGAGTGAGAAAACTTTACATGTTAGCAGAACTGCCTGAGTGAGGGGAAAGTAGTCTCTTCACACAGAAGATTAATTAGTAGATACTATTTGTCACTGAGACTAGGGAAATATTACTTACCAGCAAAGGACTAGGAAAGACTACAAAAAGTTTGGGAGTGACTACCTGTCTCCACGGTGAAAACAGCCTGGTCCACGGAGTCATCCCATTCCCGATTTTGGAAGCAAGCATAAAAGCTGAAGGCTTGCCCTCTCCTTATTATCTGTCTGTCAGTTCCAAAGAAATGAGTATTATGAATTTGGCAGTTGGAAGGACAGTTCAAGTCGACTTCTCCCAGCTCAATGACTGCAGGATGGAGAAAGGCACACAAAGGGAAAAACAGATAATTGAGTTCCCATTATTGGCTGAGGTCAAGATTACACAAAAGTGTAAATAATGATGAAAGACAGAGATAAATGTTTCAAAAAATTCATTCAAGAGTTTGTTCAAAATCCAGCAACACTGGGATTGAGACATACATCCATAAAAATATCTTTACAACTTCACCACTTCCCCAGTTGCAGGTGGAAACTTGTATAACGCTTTGATTTATAAAGCTGTGCTACAAGTTTCACATCTTTTATATAGCGCCTTCTTGCTTTATGAATATCTGATGCCGAGGGACGATATTAGTATCCCTACTTGAAAAACTGATTTTGTGTTGTAATATTCTCTCCACATTACAACATGCTGTCTACAGACAGTTACTTTTCAAACACAGCTAGGCAGCAAATGTTTTGCGCATGCTATCAGTTTAGAGGTTTTTATACAAGTAATAAAATAATAAAGTAAATTGAATAAATAAAAGATTTAATAACAAATTTAGGTGTTGGAAAGCTTAAGTGGCACTCCAAATGAGTTATGAAAAAAATCAGATATGAATAAATATCCTCCCAAAATTGTAAATACTGTTAAATATGCATGTAAATGTCTCAGTCTGCATTTCCCAAAGTCATAAAAGGCTTGCAGACATCTTTGAGGAACTTAATGAAGAAGGAAATATTCACAAATTGTGATATTTAAAAAAATGCTGACAATCCCAAGCGCTGTGATTAGCTTGACAAAAATCTTAGCTGATCCCCCCCTTAGGCATCCTGCCTGAATATCAGTCATTTCATAGGGGTAATTATGATCCTGGTGCCAGAAGGATGGGTGGCAACACTCATTTTTACTTATTTGCATACAACTTTTTATTTTCAAAAGTGCTTCATTCTAATTGAAGACAATGGGAGCCACAAATTCTCAGCAGTTTTGAAAATTGGACTTACTGAACTACGAAGTCTTGTATATTATTTTAATTCTAAAGGGTTAAATTTGGTCCTGCTAAGCTTACAGAACAACCAAACAATGAAACTTTTCTAACTATATTGGCACTAAGTTGAATACAGAGTTGGTATTTAGGGGAAACTAATTTTTCCCATCCAGAAGCAAGGGTGTATCCACAAGAAAGGAGACTCATAGCTAAGCCCATGTGACCAGGACACTTTTAACACAAACCAGTGGAGTTTCCCAGGATCACATCCTGAAGTAAATCATAGTTGAAATAAATTTGGAGGGGAGAGAAGGGGGCCAGGGGGAAGGAACCCATAACAAAACAAGTAGCTTTTTCTGATTTCTTTCCTTGAACCAAAATAATTTTTTTTTCATCTAATCATTTAAATTTGGTCATTTAGCTGTTCAGCAAAGATCAGCAGATAAATGCAGACCTGGGCGTTACCCATGTTAAAAACATGCACACTATCAACAACAACCAAAAAATACAGCAATGCATTACATCATTATTGCTCATGAATGCATCATATCTGCTGACAAGAAAGAGTAACAGAATTGAACTGAAAAATCTCATATCTTAATGAGAGTTGTCAACCATAACACAAAGTGTTCTGGTTGAACAGAAAGGATTAGAAGCGCTTATAGCACACATGACAAATTCCTGTGGTCAGGAACACTGAAAGAACCTGATAGATCCTCACCCATCCTCTGGAGGCGTTTATAAACCAAGACAACTACACTTCATCCACTCATTAATCTAGCTGAACTGGAACACCAGGGTGTTGAGACATTACATGTTTCTCAGGGAATTTCTCTAAAGTCAGCCCACAGTTTGCTTATCAGAGTTAATTAGCACAAGTGGATCACAAAGGAGCTAACAATTTCCTTCTTAAGCAAAGGCAGCTCAGAGAAAATACTAAAGGCCAATCAATTTCACATCTCCTCTTACTGGTTTTCTCTTTCTGGTAGAAACCTGACCTTCAATATTAATCAACGGGTTTTCTCTATCAATTCACATGTTGCCTTCATTCCAGAGAGAATACTTCAGGTATCCATCGTGAAATAATTGCTTCTAGCATGAGAATACTGAAAACTAGAACTTTGTAGTTTATGCTGGAGATAAAATGTATTCTTTTCCATGCTCTTTCTTATTCTCAGAATTGGCTGTTTTTTCACCAATTCTTCTGTGTAGCTCTTTTTCCTTTATAAAAGGAAAGCAGTTTTTCAAGTTGTGTTTTTTTTTCTTTCTCCCTAAGTCCAAAAATAAAACCTAAATCATATAACTAATCCCTAAACTTGATTCCACACAGCAATATATACAATTTTTTTTTTTTGTCCCTACACCTGACCGTTTAATTATTTCCACTTTCAGTACCAAGTCAAGTTAGTACTGAAATACTGATAGTACTGAAGTACTGATAGTAAAGTTCCAAGACACTCACCTTCCATTTTTCTTCGACATGTACTAGTATCTGAAGCACAGTACTGGTGGAGGTACCTGCTCCTCAGCAAGATGCACCGCAAGGTCTGGCTGATCTCCTCTGTGAACCAACCTAATTTCCTTTCAGTAACATTTATATTCAGAACTAAAAGGCTGTCACACATATTGCGTCAACAAACTACCAGTTTACAAAGAGGCCCCACCCATGTGTCTACTGATGCTCATAAATGATTCATTTTAACTTCCAGCATTATTAGGGAGAGTCCTGCAGCCGAAGGGAGGGAGTATGTTGCTACCTCACCTATAGCATAGTACTCTCCATGTTCCATAACTTGCCATGTCTCAAAAATATTTTAAGACCAGGATGAATCTAAAGTCATTTCAGCGTAAGCCATTATTTTTAGCCATTTAAAGTTCCCATAAATCCCAGCACCCACTGTTCCCTTCTGGCTAGACATCTTCAGTCATATATAGGAAAACAATAAAGAACACTAGACTTAAACTGAATTTAGACTCTCTGAATATGATCACCAGTGGACATTTTTATTATAAGCAGAAATCCCAGCTTTCAGAAAGTCTGCACAGCACTGCCTCCAAGTGGAGGTCAGAGTAAAATGAACAGTTACAAACTTTCCCAGCTAAATTGTAAAATAAACAGAGGACATGCATTAAGATTTTTTGAAGTCGACAGTAAAATTTAATTTAAAAATTACATAATTTATTTATACATTGTGTGTATTTATGTTCTAGCACATAATCAGTTTTGCAGCTTCTTAGTTTGCTCTACCTCCCTTCCCCAAAAATTATGAAAACCACCTGAGATTTTTCCAATAATTTCTGTGAACAGAAAACATATAAATATTTTGACACAAAAATGTATTATTTTATTTAGGTTCCAGGCATAGTTAATAAAATAAAACAAAACAACTACAACAGTGTTCTCTCTGCACACTCAGTGATGAGAACATTGGCCTGCAAATAAGAGAGATGGATTGTAATTTCCTCTGCCAAAACCAGAATGAACATTTGCTACAGTTGCCTCCTATCCTTCTTGCTCTATGCTAAGCTTTACTCCATAAGATACCCTTAAATTCCTCCATGTTGTTCTACTTTGGGTTAAAAAAACACTAAAACTAAAAAAAACAAACAAACAAACAAACCCAACACAAACAAAAAAACCCCAAACAAAACAAAAAAACCCCACCCACCAAAACCAACCCAAAAAATCATTCACTGATATAGAAAAAATCACAATGACTAAAATTCAGTTATTTGCGTAACTGCCTGGATTAAAATGGAACAGCTTAACTAACAGTGAAATAACCTCGTAAGCATAACTTAACAGCTCAGGTATTGTGAAATAACTTTACAGAACTTAAAGAAAAAAAAAAAGATCAGCACATCGACAGTGGGTTTGGAAGAGAGTGGTTAAACCAGTTGTCTGATAGATGCATATGAAAGTGAACATAATAGTCAATGTGTTCATATTTGAAAATTGTAAACGTTTGACTAGTCAGTAGGCAGACTTGAAAAAATATGTGAATCCTAAATATTTCATTCATTTCTCATATATCTGAAGACTTTCTTTTTCTCTAATATTGGTCATTTGACTATTAAATGTCAACTTATAGAGAAATGAAAAATTAAAAACAATACTATTCCATAAGAAATAATTTAGCAGCCATAAACACATAATCAACTTTAAATCAACCTGTAAAATGGGAATGGCAGTGGTCTAGTCACCCATCGGAGACCTGCCTACAAACGTATGCCCGTACTAGCATCCAGAGAACAAACAGAAAAGTACCAAAGTGGGTGGCAGTTTCCAAGAATAGATTAAAATCCCCTCAAATACCTCTAGTTCAATCATCTGCCTAAAATATTTTGGTAAATGAAAGCCTGTGACAAATAAAAGAAAACAAATAAGCATCAGTAAGTGGCTGCACCTGTGGGTTCAAAGAGACTTAATTAAGAGTTTAAAATAATAAAGGCCTGAATCAAGAGCAGAACACTTTCTGTATGGATGTGAGTCACTGACTTCAGTAAGTATGCTTGCTTAGATCCTTGAAGGTGCTTTGGTGCCTATCTGTCTCTGCAGGATCACCACATAGATACCCAGCCCCAAAACAAAGCCTCCCAGATACCCAAGGTCCTGCCTATCAGTGTTTGCAAAGCCACCCAACTGCTGTTGCCAGCTCACAGCTATCAGACTGGTTGGTCCTCTCACTCAAGCCCAAGTCCCAGGCGCCTAAATTAAGAAGCTTTAACAAGGTAGAAAATCACAGCATACTCACTCTCTGGGTGTACTCAGTCTATTCTTACCCCTCTTGCCTTCCAAGCCCTGCACCATGTGAGTTGACTCAGGTAGTCCATACAACAGGGCCACCACCCTAAAGAAAGAGGCATGGGAGGCTGAGCACAAACACAAAATAGAGATACAGTTGAAAGAAAGGTTCTGCCTCTCAGCTTATAACCTGTCTAAACAACTCCTGTGTCCTGATTGCTGACCTCCAAGTCAGGTTGCTGCCCTCTATCCAAGGAGTCTTCTCCTGGACAGAAACAGTTGCCTTCCCTGCCTGACAGCAAGGTATGCCAAGCTAAGGTTGATAGTCCCTTGGTCCCAGCTGGGGATGCTTTTCCCCTCTGCCTCCATTCTTCTTCCCCAACACTTCACTCATTGTCCACTCAAGCTGTCCTCTCTACATTACTACAATATCTTATTTACACATCTGCCATTCCCTGAAATGTACAAAGAAGCTGATATACCTGACGCAGGCCTGAAAATTCTGCAGAATAGCATATTTTTGAGGATTTAGGCACTTCCATTTAGGTTATGAAGTTTCTTTAAAGACCTTGACTTTGGCCCTTACTACCCAAGCATCTATGCGCTAACAGTTTAGAGAGGATTTTTTAATTTGTGGAGTAATTGGTACTTACAATAGTACAGACTACATTTACCTTTTACAACATTTTTTTTTTTTCAAAACATATTGCTTGCATTACAATAGACTGACATATGGTGAGCATTGACAAAGTCAAGTGGCATGCCTGCTAAGGCTCTGAAATCTTCATAGCTTTCAATTGCCCATTATGTCACTAAGAAAGGGCAAGGATTGAAGAACAGGGCATCGCAATCACAGAAAGAACACCTGTGAACAGCGCTGATGTAGTTCCACAGCATCACTAATATATTCGGGAACAATAGAGAAGTCACAGTAATCAAGCATCCAAGGAATCCTTTCAAGAAGAAGGAACACAAAATGACAGCTCAACAGGGGATAAAGGAAAGAATCAGAAAATATGTGAATTAAGATTAAAGTGTTTTGGTGAAAGTGTCATCTAGTGGAAAGCTGTGGTAACTACAGTGCTTAAAAACATTTTAACGACTCAACTTAAGCATGTGTCAATAGGCAGCTCTAAAGTTCACTTTTTGCACTCGGTCATATAATTGTATTCCTTTGATCACTGGACCTGGAGTTCACCTTATTAATGCACTTACAATTTTGTAAAAATAGCAATAAGTGACAGAGTAAAAAGTTACCTGTTAAGTTGGGATAATTGAAGTCATTAACTGGCACTGCTTATTTGCTCCCAAGAGTTCAGGAGTATTCATGTCTAACAAGGAAAGGGGATAGAGAAGGAAAAAATTGGATGCCATAGGTTAACTCTAAAATAAGCACATGTTTTTAGGAATCCACATCCGATGTTTAGAAGCTTCGTATTACAAGGGCAATAGGCTGGCAAACTAACATGAACTCTGTCACAGAACACACCCAGAAGTTTCTTAAAATTCATAAATCAATTTGCAATAAGGGTGCCTTTCATTAAAGAACCTGAAAGCACTGGCAGCTACTCTGTTGAGTGTAAGCAAGTATTACAACACCCTATTTAGAGATGAATTAGGACAAAGAAATGCTTCAAATTTAATCTTAAACAAGAAGCCTATGTCTTTTAAGAAGTACATGGCAGCTTTGTCTTTCTAGAAGCTGGAGGAAATTAGTAGCATTAAATAATTGTAGCTGGTTTCTGACACAATAAAACCACCAGTCTTCATACAAAGAAACCAAAAACCCCTTCAAGGCAGCTCCCATCCAGGCTGGTCCATAGGATTTGCTTTGTGTTCTGATGGAGGTACTCACTCTCTTGCCTCTTAGCCTTTTACTGGGTTTTCATTAACTGTGTAAGCCACCTTTTCTCCATTTAATAGGATGTTTTCTTCCCAATATCCACAGTGCCAATGAGAAAGACACACACCTATAATGTTGCAGTATATGCAGAATGCAGAAAGGTCAAACAATTACAGGACGTGTACCTCATAAGAGCAAGAAACATCATTTGTGATTAAGGCATATTGTCATCATATTTAGAACAGAACCCAGGTAAAATGATAACCTGAGTCATACTTTAGGTCTTACTTATGTACTTCACCTTTGCTCTATAGCACTTCCGTAGGTGATTTTTTTTTTTTTTTTTTTTAAATTGTCTCTTTTTTCATGTACCTTAATAATAGTAGCAACGGTGACCGGGTTAACATAATAGAATAGAACAGAACTATAAACATTGCATAAAATGCAATTAATAAGTTTCAATAAAAAGAAAAATTTTATTTGTCTACCAAAAAAAATCCCAACCAATGCCTTTCCACAATCTGAAGCTAGAATTTATAGCTGAGTAATTTACCAGGTAACCTACTGAGTACTGTAAGTTCACTTTTAAATGAGTGTTTTCACAACTGTATTTAAAAACAGAAGGGGAATAAGGTAGCAGTACTGTAAATTCAAACCTCAGATCACTGAGCAGTAGCTTTCCCATGTAGAGAAACCTATAAATCACCAGGCCCATGATTACAACCCACCAGTCTAACTACCCACACCATGGAGTAGATACCATGGATCTTCTACCTGGACAGGCAATGTTAATTGGAAAAGATTCAGTCTAAGCAATGTGAGTTGAAAGAATAAGACAAGTAGACACATCTACTGGGTTGGATCACAGGAGGTTTGAGGCTCTGTAGAAGAATGCAAGTTGGCCCCTATTCTGTTCCTTAATTTAAGGTGTCAACTTCTAATGAATACTGCTTGTTTGTTGGGTTTTTTTTAAATAAAATCCATTTTCTCTGCTAATGCTTTTCTGTAGATGTTCATTTAAAATTTCTTTATATAAGAGTAAAGTTCAACATCTTGAGGTAGAGGTCTAAAATATAGATCTCCATCCCAGCAAAAAAGTAAGAGTCTCGATTACTGACATTTACAATATAAAGAGCTCTTGCTTTTACCTGGGAACTACCTAATGTTAAAAACAGAGATGAGGAAATATTTTGGTTCTGACAAACTGCGTTCAGTACCCACCTGGTGTAACTTTTTCAAGATTTCTAAAATGTTCCACACATTGCTTATTTTGAAATTAAAAAATATGTAGTTATGTTCTATTTTAAGCAGTTGGGAGTAGAAGACTCATAAGTTAAAATTGTCAGGGACAGACTCTTAAAATTCCTGGCCATGTCAGATCTCCATAGTGGATATCTTGGACATATACACAACATGGTATATAAAGAAGATAGTATTGTGTACAAAGAGTAAGGAAGATGCCATGTATCAGAAATGCAAACCCCAATTTTTATTCTTTTTTAAATATATATATACAGACATACGCTTTCTTCAATAAGAAATAGCATAGTAACTCACTTGGAGCCTCCAATGTCACATATTTTTTTTCTGGGGGAGAAAGGGGGAAGAAACAAACACATTTCAACTTTTAAAATTTTTTTAGATTATCAGGCCTGACAGCTGCTGATTTCTCTGCTCATTCAGGAATGAATAGACAGCAGGTTTGTGCAGACAAACTAACACATTTGCTGGAATGCCAGGCAGTGACAATGCCCTATTGGTATTTGCCTCAGCTTTCAGAGCCTTCCCAATAGTAGGGGATTAGGAATTGATTTCAGTGAAACATGGAGCTCTGTCTTCAGCATTATAAATACAGCACAAGACATAGAATGAAACGTGTCAAAGAAGGATAGGGAGGTGGAAGCACTGGTTTAATGGAGGCAGGCACTACTGCAAGTCAAAGTGATAGCTACTGTTCCCTCGTGTTGAAACCATCTTCCATGGATTGGTTTTAGACACTTAATAGTCTCCATTCCACTTCTGATTGCTCATCCAACTCAAACTCTGTTCAAGCTCCTTCAACAGATTTTTACCTCTAGTTCATTGTTGTGTCAGGAGGGACAGGCAGCTCAACTCAAACAGTAATGGCAAGGTACGAAAGGAGGTCAAGACATAGGCCAGGACTAGCATAAAGGCAGCTTATGTCTCTCAACATGAAGCAATAAATACTTCCAGCTCCTGAATAAGCATAAGCATGGTGTACAAACATAATCTTAGAATGATGCAGCAAATACTTTCAACTCTTCTACAAACAGAGCTGTACAAACACAGGTATAAATGCCAACACCTTTCTTTGAAGGCCCTTGTCTCCCTTTACTAGAAGTTCCTGAGTCAGTAACTTTTCCTAACTTAATAAATATTCTTGGCTTGCTTTGAGATCTCTGCCTTTTGGCAAGATGATTCTTGATGTGTCATTTAGCACCGTATATATATAGTAGCCACAATCAGATTTTTAACAAGACCATTTCATAGTATTTTATGTTTTCTACAATAGCTTCTGATACACACTTCAGTCTATATTTATAAAGCTTTACTAAGCAAAATAGCCATTAACATATTCTGTAAAACCTATATAGGTGCGACTATCTTCAAAATGAAAAGATATCATAACAAAAGGAACTACCTTAGCTTAACTTGTATTCAATATACAGCTTTTAT
Organism: Aviceda cuculoides; assembly: GCA_035590195.1. Lineage (NCBI taxonomy): Eukaryota > Metazoa > Chordata > Aves > Accipitriformes > Accipitridae > Aviceda > Aviceda cuculoides. Next base: position 6,585,759 of record JAVJGG010000048.1, read on the forward strand.
TCAGTAAGTATTAGACATAGAAAAGCTGTAGTACACATGGTGCAAATGTTTTTGCAAAACATTGTGGCAAAATGCTGTGTAGTTATTCTTGATTCAGCATCAATTTATACTGTCAAAAGATATTAGAAAGTTCCAAAGAAGACGGTTTGGTTGGTTGGTTGGTTGGGTTTTTTTAGCAGGATGTTGTATGTAAAGTCATTATGCTCACTGGACTGAATTTTAAGTTAATGATCTAAGTTAAGACAAGTGTGAGGTGCTAGTTTCATCTAGCCATGCTTTGTTTTGTCCTGAAAACTGGCATGGACAACTTGTTTTCACAACTCTTAATGAAATTTCTTTACACAATATAGAAAAAAATAGCATAGGACTGAACATGCATCCTTTTATACCAAGATGACCAGTAATTCAGATATGATTGGCTTAGTACTGTTTCCCTTTATACATAGGCAGCTTCTTCACCTAACACATCTGAGCAAAAATTCATGATGCTGAATTTTTCGTGTATTGAATTATTTTCAGTAGAAAATCAGAGTAAGATTCTGCTTTTAGTTACTTTTATAGTTGTTTTAATACATTCCTAAGTGCAAAATCCTTCCAAATTTCAGCTGATACACAGAAAGAAAATCCAGCTCACACCTTTCTTCTTGGCACTTCGCTATCGGAACAGCAAAAAATACTTCATTAACCCAGTAAAAAAAAAGTAGAATGACAACTTAATTGCATCATGAAAATAAGCAGGGAGACACCTACACACCCAGGTATCACATATTTCAAGCAGCACCTTCCAGTTTTTCTAGTCAGCTTTTAAATAGGACTGTATTTTAAGGACATACTAAAATGCTTTGGGCTAGTTTACTACATACAGGCATGGTTTCTCTGCATGCTGAAGTTACAGTAGCCATAACCTTGGTTTGCTGCCTTTTAAACTAATCTAGCTGTCTTCAGTAACATCTTTGTCTAATCCTGCTTTTAATTATATTTTAAAGCTTTTTTTTTTAACATCAAGTTTCTCCGTTTCTGTGCAAAGAAACTGAATATTCACAAGATCTATTGCAAATAATTTTGCTACACTTAGAAATCAACAATAATACCAAGTCTATTCTTTGCTGGTTTCAAACACCACACATTAGAGAGTGCCATCCTAACATCCTATACAATAATCTGAAATGAGTTCTTTTTTTCATAAGCACACATCCAGCAGAGCAATAATTACAGTGAAATGTGCTGTCATCTTTCCTAAGAATAGTAATTAGGGATATGAGCCTGGATGTCTTGTATGCTTATGGAAACATTTTTTCTTTCCAGCTAATGATCATCCAAATAGTAAATCATTAAAATGAAAATGGCAAAGGGTGTGGATAGTGGCTGCCATCAGCCTTGTGCACCAGCTCCAAACTCTGTCATCTTCCTTTGGAAGGGAAAGCATGATGATGCAATAGCTAAAATTCTTCGTGCTTCTTTGGAGAAGAAAACAAGTACAGGTGATTCATCTTGTTATTTATTATTGGTAATATTTAAAGACAAATCTCCCATTTTTTTCTCCGTTTATTGATCTGGGGAAACATCTTTATATTAGACTATCCTTATTATGTGGGGCAAAGAGAGTCAAAGACCACCTCATGCAAAAAGTAGCCATGTATCTATTATTATTATTATAATTTAAATCAACATTTAAGAGCATAGGCATCTAAGTACCTCTCAGCACCAGAGAATCACAAGCTTTCCTTTTCCTAATCAGACCAGTTTTTAACATTCACATACTAGTGTGAACTGATTGCCAAGAGGAATGAAAAAGTCCTCCTGGGCTCTATCACTGCTCCACTGCACTGGAAACAGGAATCTGGAGCTCTTTTTTGTTTAATGTCTCAATATCAAATAAACATTTAAACAGATGTAATTACTACCAACTCTTGGTATGTTTTTTTATTATTTTTCAGTTAACACTACATGGGTAACTGGTACCTTCTTTGCACTTTTTTTGAGAGATACACGCCAATCTTTTATACGACCACTGCACCAATAATAACAATATTTTCTTGAGACTTAGAAGAACCAGCTTCCAGAGATACAGGAGAAGCTACTTCAAATGAAACAGTGTAGGTGTGACTTTAACTCTTGTCTCCCAAATTGTATGTGATCTAATCCCAAAGCCCTAACGGCAAAATTTTCTCCTCTCCACCATTTAGGTGAAAAATCATAGTGTTAATTAAACAAACACCTTTCCCACCTCCCCTTTTTTTTCAAACTCAAGCACATCAATTTTCTGTGAATTTCCCCCTCAATGAGTGAGCACATTCCAATGAAAACCATTTTTTTCATCTACTGTTATTTTGAACTTGTTCAGAATAATATATTTTAGAACATAGGACATGTCAGCACTGAAGGAAAGCTTGATAAAAATAATGAAGAAGGAGACAGCAAAGCAGGACTGAGACACTATTGTTTAATTAAAAAATGCTTCCCTCTTTTCCAAATACTTTGACCAATTTTTTTTTTTTTAGAATAAGTAAGTGTCATCAAATCTATTCAAAATTATTCCCCTTCCAAGTATTTGTTTTTCTTCCTCCAAGCAATAATGCATTTCAGGTTTTGCATTTGTTAACCAATATACTGCATACAGACCACAGGCATGTTCAGACACAAAGCAACATATTATATTTCGTCAACCTCACCGTGATGAAGCCAGATCGTACATAGTCCTGAAGCATGTTATTGCCCACTTTGAAGAAATTCCAAAATTGCGATGGCTGCTACTCATGCTCGGGGTATAAAAAGTTTTAAAACTGATAACACTTCACAGCAATATAATTTAAACAACCCCCCAGTAAAATATTATAAAAGATAGGACGCAAGATTGGAACAATAATGTGTTAGGGCATTATGCAAGATTTACAAACACCTTAGTTACAACCTGCATTAAGCACTACAAGCAAACCAATAACACACAGCTCATGGTTTAATCCCAACACAATAACCAGAGATAAGTATTTTTTTAAATGTTTGATGTTTGACATACAAAACTGTAATTATAGGGATATTCCCATTTAGCTGTGCGTAAGTAATAGCGAACACTTTATAAAAGCCTCATGCACAGAAAGAACAGGCCTAGCAGCACCTCAAAGAGCATATCTATCGAACATCTGTTATTTACCACGGTCAACAAATCACTCCTGCAGAACAGGTTACACATTTGTACCGAAATTCCACTGCCTTCATTATGACATCAAAGAGCTTCCAATCTAGGAAAACATCAGGGCCGATCTGGATCTCAGAACTGGTTTATCCTTATGACAGTTTTGTGGTTTTTTTTCTTTGGGGGGGTGTGTGTGTGTTAACCATTTTTCTCTTTATGGACAAATATGTATCATAAATTACATATTATATGTTATACTAGGCTAGATATAAACTTTACCAGTCTTTTTTAATATTGACTGTATGCTTAACTCCCCTATTGCCCTTTTTTTCCTCCCCTTTTTTGTAAAAGAAGTTGCAATAGATTTTCCACATTGAAAAACAGAGACTTATTAGATCTTTCAGTTAAGTAAATCCAACACATACTTCGTATTCTGCCTATATCCCTGGCCAAAATATATTCTTCCCATGATTTTCCCCATACACTTTCTATTCATATTTATGATTTGGGGGAAACCATGATGAAATTATGAACCATACTCATTTGTTTTGGAGTCATTTATAATCTGCTGAAAATTAGACAACACTTCCCTGTGCTTCAGTGTTTATTGATACAAACTAATCTTGCTTATATATCAATCCTTGTTTATACCATGAAAAACCTGTATTTAAATGTGTATTCTGCTACTGTACTGACCTTTGAAAAGTGTCTGTTCCAACAATCCATCAGTACAATATAAAACTTAGAAAATTTTGGCTATACCTGGCATGTTAAATACCTGACTTTCTGAAACACTCAGAAAGACACTGAGTGTCTTTCAAGTTAATTTTAAAAAATTTATTCAGAAAATGTTGGAGTAATAAGAGTAAGTAAAAAAGACAGAACATAACAGAAAAGTAGCATTATTCCTTACCAGACATATTATTAACCTGACTGTGACATTTCCTTCCCACACTTAAGAAAAGAGAAATTTAAATAGATTAAGCAATTTTTTAAAAACTAAAGCTCTTCCATTAAACAAAAAAACCCCCTACATGACTTTAATGATCATCAAGAGATCTAATGCTAACTGTACTCTAAACTAGAATCTAACTTCTCACTTTTTATTAAGAATCACTATAAAACACTGGGTTTAAAAGGTAATCTAAACACAACTGGAGTAAAATGCCTTTTTTTTTAAATGTCTTGATACAATAAAAAGTATTTGTTATAACCAGAAGTGCAAAATGTAGCCAACTAAGGTATATATGGCACATTGTTGAATCTTTTACTGACTTTTGTCCACCATTAATTAGTTAATTTACTATTAATTTCAAAAGAAATAGATGAAGAGTAATCATAACTCAGCAAGTGCTTTATCAAACCCCTGAGTTTTTTTTCTTTTCTTTTTGCTGTTAGTGAAACTGGCACAGAAAATAAGCATTAGAAATAGACAACATGGGGGGGGGGGGGGGGGGGGGACCGAC
>JAVJGG010000048.1:6590457-6601741 GCA_035590195.1 Aviceda cuculoides
TATTGGGGTGGGTGGGAAAGACCTACTGTAAAAGTTTTTATTGTCTTTCCAGCAGTTCCTACAGGAAAATCATACACAGCTCATGGTTACACTGCTAAAGTATCCAACATTTACGTATTATAAGCACGATGCAAACATAAAACATGTTGTATGAAGAACATTCAAGCAGCTGAGACTGTTGGCTTCCTTTACATAAGAATTCCCTTTTTTTTGGTGAAGAAAATTGGCTTAAAGATCTTATATACTGTTCTACTGAGTTCTCAGAAAAGGAATTTAAAAGTACTGTAGGAAAAATGGGTAAGAAGTAGCTCACACTCCATTCTCTTGAAGTATATATAAAAAAATAATTAGTATGCAGCTCTAAAAGTTACATTTTAGTAGAAAACATGATGTAAGAGTCCCAGAAGTTCAGTTATGGGACACTTTCACAGTGTATCATATTAGAAATATTTCCAGAACACGACAGAGTATCTTCATACTAGAAATGCATACATTCACAAACTACAGGTGAGTAGAACAGTATGAGGAGAAAGATACTGAGACTAATAGACATATAAATACAACACACTTTGTTTTGCTGTCTCTATCCTAAAGACAGACAATTGAAGAGTATCCCAGCATGGAGAAAAATAGCACATTCATGGATGGGCCACAACAGTAAAAACAAATGCATTGAGTTACAGTAGTTGAATGCTCCACAAAAAAAATAAGGGTTAGTTTAGGGTTTCTTTTTTTTTGGTTTGGAAATGGCATCATTCTCAACATTCTGTAAGCCCACTTTGAACAGCACAGCAGAGTAATTTTCAAGCAAAATTCACCATTTTAGGTGCATGCATTCATTACCTCTCTAAAGTAAGGTATTATTTTGGATTACTCAAAAGACAACTCAAGATGGTAATCAGAGCATTTTAGAAAATTTGTTCATAAAAAACAAAGAAATGGTTTGCAGCAGATAGCTTTACAACTAATATTACAACTTTAACTTAAAACTTTAACAGTTAAACACAGAATGCACAGAACTATTTTGCAGCTGAATCAAACCCATGATACATCGTAGCAATGTAGTCTCTCTTTTGATTAGTAGGAGGTTTTAACTGGCAATCATCTTTCTCTCAAATATATATGTTAGAATTTTAAACTGCGTTGACCAATTATTTTCAAATATAAAGCATTAAAATCCACTTCTGGGTTTTATTAGTGGGTTGTAACTAATGAGTCACAAAGCGCTCTGAGTGGTGGGGATCATGAGGGGAACATGTTAAAACATTTGTAAAGAGAAAACATTAAAGGAAGAGACTTGAAAACATTATTTTTGAAAATTCTTTTGAAAAACACTATGCTTTTTTCCACTGAATTATTTCTAAATATGTAATTATATTTCAGAGACTTCCAGTGGCCTTGTACTAGGAGGACTGGATTAGGCTGTTAATTATTAAGATCCCACATTAACACATGGAGTTAGATTCAGAGACTTAGCATTTACTAATATTACCATATTAACAGAGAGGCACTGCTGGAAGATTATGACTGGAAATCCCAATTAAATTCTATGGTCTGTTTTCACAAGCAACTCTCCAGAACTGTCTTGATTTTTGTTGAAAAATGCATAGTGTTAGCTACAGAGATGTCCTTTTAATTTTCTGTGGAACAGACCACCCATGGTATTCTAAAACTATTTTTCAGGGAAGACAATCTACATTTTCTGCATTAACCTCCCCAGTAATTGAGTCACATGCTGTTAAAAAATTGAATTATACAAATGATTGACAGTTATAATCTTTTTCTCTTGTTATTCAATGTGATTTTTTTTCCTGAATCACAGAAGACTTAAAGAATGGATAATTAAACAATCCTTTAATATTGCCCTTGTGTGAATAAACAAAACTGAAAAGGCAGCGATATTAATTTAAATAAGCGTACTATCATTGTTACCTGTGTGATCTAGGTATGAAATTTTATTAATGATTAATCTATTTTGAAGTTTTATATTTTGTCTCTCATTGGGATTTAGAGTTTTAGAGAGAGTTCAACTGTTTCTATACTTACACAGTCTGCATTGAAAGACATTTCATAGCAACTGTGTAGATACATGTAGTCTATAAAATTATAAATTTAGATTGTTTACCATTATGCAGCAAGTTACTCTAGAACAGCATAAAGGTGCTGAACAACCTGACGGTCAATGGAACACAGAAGCAAAGAGACATAAGTGAATTACCTTAGAATTCTGTTTCTTACAGCTGTGTTTCAGACAGTTGACAGGGAAAGGTTATTTTGCTTTGAATAATCTGTAGACCGACTTCTGTTAAAATTAAGTACTACCTTAATCTTTCATCTCCAGAGCCCATGGTTCAAATATTTCTAATGAACCGCAGTTTACCATACATCAACTACGGTGTTGCAGGACCAGACTAATACAATTTTTTCTGGGAGACCTGAACTGTGGCATAGCCTAAACAGCACCATACAGAAATCAAACATTTCAGCTCATTGCAGCAGACACAGATACCAGAAATTATACTAACTAGCAGTCTTAATGCCTAAGCTTTAATAATCACAGGCAAATTAACTTTTAATTTGTGATGTTTGGGGGTTGCATTGTACAAGAGAGAGAGTTTGCCGAATCATCATTTTTCCTGTTCCATTTCTGTAGGCTGCACAGAAATTTAGAACTTGCACATCTAGAAGTTTGCTAACATAATGCCATTGACAAACAAGCAATTCACAGAAAAAATTACCTTGCAAAAAGGTAATAAAGTACAGTGGTAGAAAGCTTTGAAGAATCCACAGAGAACTTATAGTTCTACTCAAGCATAAACTATTTGGACTAATTGGGAATTATTCTTGTGAATATTACAGAAGCACTGGTCATGTCTAAAACAAGCAAAATGAGATATTTTCATTATGAGAACACAGCTTATCAACTACACAGGACCCAGTAGTTTGTTTCTATGTTGACATTTATGTTAACAAAGAAGGGGAAGGAGAAAGATACACCTTGGCTAGATGAGAATCAGAACACCATTATGGCATTCTGGAAAAACAAAGAGCATTAGTTATGCTCAGTTAAAACAGTTTTGCCAAGAGAATAAACATAGATCAACCGCTCTTCGACAGTAACCACTGTGTTTTCCACAGACATTGTGCCATTGCATTATAATGACTCGCTTCTAGATCACATTATTATCTGCTTTCTCTAGATTTCACTCAAAACTATAAAAACAGGAGACAGGAAGGAAAGAAAAGGCCTCTGAAAAAAAGCATTGGTTTTTTTTTCAATCTGAAAAATATATGCTCTGCATCCATATTTTAATTAAGTAGACATCAATTGCTGATCCAAAGATTAACTATATGAACAACAGGAGTAGCAGATAAGTTTGTATCTACAGTATTTTAATCACAGAAATTAATAGTGGACTAGAGGGAAAGAAGTAATTTGCAAGACCATGTTTATCATCTGAGGTCAAGACAAAATTAATCAGCTAATGCTTATCTGTATGGTCTTCACTGAAAGGAAGGCTTAAATTCTTCATTAACTGTAGTAAAAATTCAAAAGAGGCAAATCTAATATTGTCTTGTTTTCTAAATATAGGAGTGAAATGTGACAACTCCCAAGAGGAAGGCTCAAAGGCAAAATGTTTTATGTACTGCATGTAAGTGTGTTAAATCTCAAATCTGTAAGTTACCTGTAACAAGCTTTTCCCTTACTTTAATAATAAAATATCCTATTAATTTTAACGCAGCCAGTCAAAATTAATGAACAAACCTATGTAAGATACCAGAATATTGAGCATGTTGGGCCACCAACATCTTGAGAGGTCATGCAGTAGCCTGAATGAAGATTTTTAACTACAGACTGTTTCATCATTGTCTGATATTTTCTGTATCTTTTTGACTGCTAATATATAGGGAGGGAAAGAAAGGAGAATAAAAAAAAGCTTGGAAAAGGGCAGGGGAAAATGACATGGTAAAAGAGTTAGAGGGTACAATACAAAAGGAGAAGAGACAATGAAAATTAGATGAAAGGGGAAAAGAAGGGAAACAAAACAGAACAAGTTAATAGATATAATAGGCAAGTAACCAGCTGGTTGAAGAGAGCAGTCTTTTCAGCCAAGAGGAGTGGTCAAGGCTGTCACTAGTCATCAGCATACATCTCTGGCCACTGCTCATTAAAGGCGCCTTTTGCTTTTCTGTCAAAGTTACTAGGAACATAATATATATAGCATTTGGGACTGTATCCTCTGTTTCTCCAAGGTTATAACCACAATGTTTGCATCTAACTTGGGAAAAGTGCTTCCAAAATAAAGCATTGCAGACATTTGAGATTTTCATTTGACCTTCTTTTGCAACACCTCTTAAATCTATCCACCTGGTAAAGCTCTTAGATTCTCATATGGAAAACTCTACCAAAAAACCTGCAATTGCTACATGCCAGACAGATTAGTCTAAAATTTGTGTAGTTATCTTTATCTATACATGAAAGAAATTTCTCTCCTAAAATGCAAGTCTGAAAACCCTGTACCTTTCTATAATGTAGCTCCTGTTTCTCTCGGTTATTTGAGTAGGTAGTCATGCACAAATGAAAAGGATTGCTGAGTCTGGACTCAGACTTCAAGCATTCTGTGGTTTTTAAATGTACATGCAGAACTGCAAAGCAGAATTTATCTACAAATGTATAACCTAGTGAGTCATCCTATCACTATGACAGCGATTGCCCACAGTTACACTCTGTGAAGTGCATCCTTCCTACTCTTACCTAGTTATACCCTGTGCAAGATGCATTTTGCCTGAAACGACAAGACTTAAGGTTTTTCCTTTTCCATTTTAACTGTCTCCTAGCAAGGAAAGGTTAAGGTACATTACAAACAATATTACTGCACTACTGAAAGAGGGATCATGAGATAGCAGCCCACAGGGTCTTCACAGTAAGGACTCGGCCAAATCACTTCTGTTTTCTGGAAGAAGCAAGCAAGGATGAAATAAATACCTAAGTCAGCATAGCCAGCTTGTCATGAAATATCCTTAAAAAATTTCCCACTTTGCTGCTGCTTCCAAACCCTTGGTGCTCTCTCATACCCTGGCATGCTGTTCTGTCCAAGGAGTTGTATTCACCTGGATCAGTTAATTTATCCACTTACAGTGCTGCTTTTCCAACAGCTTGCATGGCCGTAATTTGAAGGGCAGCGTACAAAGCCATGAGGATAGAAAGTCCTTAAGCCAGCACTGTCATTAAAGTGGCAGTATAATGAAACTATGGCCTAAGTGCCTAAAACTGTACTCCACGTCAAAGGAAGATGGCCAGAAACTGAACTTAATGCTCCATGGCATGTCTACACTCTTAATTTAAACATGACAGGGCAAGTTCACTGCCCAAGGACCAAGAGGCACAGACCAACCTACATCTGTGATCATGAACTCACTGTCCTCAAGACGGAGTGGCCTTGTCCTAACTTCAAACAAGCATGCATGGGCCCAGGCAGAGGAAATACCCCGTAGGCGTTTGTGTCTGCTCACCTCTATACCTCATGTATTCTTCCTTCCCTTATGATACATCATCACAGCGATGCAGTGATGACTTTAAAGTGTTTAGAAAGAGTCCTTTCCCCTGTGTCTTCAGACGGTCATTAAAACTACTCACAGCAGCACACGTCCTGCATGTCACAAGCTGAGGCTCCCGAAGTCTCTGCTACTGCCACTTTTCAGGCTCATGTTCATGGCGGCCAACATCCAACTCTTTCTGAAAACCAGTGGGGCTAACCCACACATGTGCGACGGAGGCCACCAGAGCCACTGCTCACTGGAGACACTGCTCCATGCAGTAGAGCTCCTGCTTCTGGGAAATGATGTGGGACAAGAAACCGGTGTCGGAGCTCAGCCATGCTAGGTCACACCAAGGGTCTGCACCAAGGCATTTTTTATTCTACAGGGAAGTGAAAAGAACTGCCAATGCCATGGAAACTTTTTTTCTTGCCAATGTGGCACATCATATCCCGATATAACCTCAGGCTTATTAAAACTCTTTTAAGATGACTGGCATGATAGAGTAGCATATTATCTGAATGTGAATATTACAAGCGTCGTTATTTTATTATGCACTTCCTTTATAACTCTTTCCCAGCCTCCACTGCACCTTAACATGAGGAAGAGTCTTACTTTAAGATCACCCTGCATTTAGTCCTCATTGCAAACTTCATTCCCCTCTGAGCCTTGCTGCACATTCCTAGCCAAGATCACACCTTTTGGATGCAACAGTTAAGGATGTCAGTATGAAAAATTCCTCCCACCTCATAACCACTATTTACAAAACTAAAGGCAGGCTTGCAACTTCTTCCTTGGGATTAAGCCATAGATAATCATTCTCCATTAGCTAACACACAACACGCGTGCTTGATTAATTTTCCATACATGGCTTGAGCTTTTGCAAAGCTAAGTGAGCAATTCGAGGTCTTATTTCTAGTATGTCTTAACATTTAATTTCTGACAACTGAAGATGACATAGACTTATGGCCCACTGAAAGAACCCCATGTTTCTGCATTATGCCTGAACTCCAGGTGCTCTCTGGAAACTAAAATCCAACACATGAATGCACTGACAGCTTTCCTTTTGAAGACAGACCACTTAAATTGCAACACATGATGCAAAGTGTAAAACTAGAAATATACTATGTTCAGGTCAAGATTCATATCTGCATTTAAATCCTGTTCTGAAAAATCAAGTATTACTTGCTCTCAGTCTGCTAGAAGTCCTTCTATTTTAAATCATGACAATGTGATATGAGAAGCTCCCAGCTACTTAAAAGATCTGTTCTAAAGAGTATTTTTTATATTTTGGTACATCTGTCTGTCAGAGGCACTCGACATAGAAAAATACTTCTGTTTACCTTTTAAAAATACTTCCTCTTCTCCTTCAACCCATTCTAAAAGCCTTTTGATACTTCTTACTTCACAGTAGGATCAGATAAATCTTAAAAAGTTAACACCACAATATATCACATAATCTCTTGCAACCTGTGGCATTTGGGATGTGATTGAAGCATTTTGGGATTTCATAAATGAGCCACAAAGAACAAAAATATGTATTCCTTCTGCATTTTTTTTTTTTTTTTTTTTTAAAGTATGTATTTTTAAAAGATGGGGAAGGGAGAAGATATGCACCATAGTACTGCCATCTCAAGGTTTAACTCAATTCTCAAGTGCTTTTATTTGCATAGAGCATAATTTTGCATGAAGGCACAGCATAATTTATAATTATTTTCTCCACTGAGACTCTTGACATAGCTATTAAATGATAAATCTGCTAAAGGCAATTAATCTCTTTCTCCAGCTCAGAAACAACTAAGGCACTGTCAAGGAGTTCTCTGGGCCAACAAGTATTTCTCCCATCTTCTGCAGGAAATACCTGCAAATTTAATTGTCGTAGTGACTGAAAAGAAGGAAGCCTTAGCTTTTTTCCACTTTACATAAAAGGAGATCACTTACTTCAAGGGGAATTCTGTTCCTAGAAACTTTGTTTCTATATAGACCATCTACATGCCTTCTGCTACTTGGGATGCTGTCTGCCATAGGACCACCTTTTTTCTGTAATTGCTCCTGTTCTCACAAATGTTCTGTTTGACAGAATGTCAGGGAAGTTATTCTGATACTTTAAGATTTAAATGTTTGTTACCAAAAAAAAAATTCCAAAATGTCTAACAAAACCACTCTGATTTTGATAGCTTCTAAGTGGTATCATTTTTATTTTTTTTTTAAGTCTCGTTTTAGAAAATGTTAACTAATAAATTTTAACATAGAGATGAGGGCAACAGCATACATTTAGTGAGTTGTGTGATCCTGCAAGAAGAGTTAAGCAGAAGCAGCTCAACTGGCTCAATGTGCAAAGGTAAGATCAAAAAAAGACATATTTTACAAAAGCAAAGAGGGAATAAAATTAGCCAGTGGCCATCCAGAACACCAGTCTGCATTTTAATTTTTGATGTACAGTGTACTGTCAGGATATTCAGACAAATTCTTCTAGAGAAGCATACTAAGAAAAAAATTAAAGAGTAACCAAAAAGTTACAGTCAATTCTAAGTTAAAACTACTCCAGGATATAAGAACCACCACCCCAACCCACCCCCCCAAAAAACCCCAAAACCACAACCAAAAAAAACAAAAAAGCAAACAACCCTACTTTGAGAGGGGATTAAAAACTTAAATACTTAAGTCCCAAAGTCTTTTTGTTTTCTTTTGAGTCAGTTAAAGTTTTTACAGTCTATGAACAGTACATTGTCTGCTTTGGATTATGAGTCAACATTTACTATTCAGGTAAAGAAAATGAAATTGCAGCAACTGTTGCAATATTTTTTTTTTTCTTTTAATTATTAAAAAAACCCCCAAAACCCAACACCACTTCTTTAGGATGGCAATACAAATCCTACATTTTTTATTAGATCTCTAATTCATGAAAGGATTAAGACCACAAGTTGCCACCTTTTCAATGATTTAAATATTCTCCAAGTTATCATTCCTTTAAAGTAGCAGTGTAGCAAACTAAGATGAGAACTGGGTTTCTGGTTTTTTTTGTGGGGTTTTCTTTTTGTTTGTTTGGATGTTTGTTTTTTTTTTTTTTTTTTAAAACAAATGATGAATATTAAAGTATGTTATTTTGAGTGATTTGGAGCGTATGTTTCTGCTGAGAAACAGCAAAAAAATCCACAAGTAATCCTGATTGGGTAGTAATGCTACTCACTCTGTCAGGCAAACTTATCCAGCCAAAGGCCCTCTGTAAAGTAAATGGAGATAGAAGACTTCTTTTGGAAGGGCTTAAATTCCCACTAGCTATGCACGCATGTTAAAACATAGCTAATCCATATCAAAACGTAAGACACAGATACAAGAATACATGGCCCTGCTCCATTCCTTTCTCCCATTCCCATTTCTTCTGTCTATGCATTTTCATCCCCTTCATGTGTCAGCCTTAGTGCTTACCAAAGTTTCAATCTCCTAAGACAGCCTAAAACCACACACCATTTTGGTCAGGACAGTCATTAACCCGGCTGAACACTACACCAACTTTGCAACAGGGGCTGCTGAGTACTAACAACTGATGCAATGGAAGTGAAGTGACAGAAGGACACACTAGAAAAGCAAAACTGTTTTCAGTACAAACTGGCTGTCAAGTCATACACTCATTCAGTGATGTTTTCCTCTTTTCTCCAATCTAAACTTACAGGGAAACTGAGTTAGAAAGCAATACTATTCCTCACATTAGTAATAGTCTCAAAGGTCTCCTTGCTCCTCCTCAAAGGACCTACATCTTTCAGGTTTTATTGTTAAAAGCCACAATACTCCACTCAAAAATGTTTTATGTAAAATACTTGTAGTCTATTTATCCTTGCTAAGCAACTGCAAACATTTCTATACTCCTTGGTGTATACGCAGAAGGAAGTTTGCCAGCAACAGGAGAGTTCACATCAGCTGCTAAATGGTGCTTTATGTCAGTAAATTTATATACAGGATAGTAGCAGTAATCCTTTAAAATGGTTAAAATTTCATAAATCAGAGAAAGAGAATTGTTTCGGGAATGCACACACTGCCTAAGCAGTCTACAAAAACCTTGCAAGTTAAGAGTTCAACAAAGCATTCAACACAACATTGTCAAAATTGTCTTTGTGGGTTACAGCAATATAACACGCAACAGTTTCATGTGATTCAGTCTGTTAGCAATGTACTCAGCGATGACAACAGCAGAAAGTTGCTTTCTTCCCCAAGAAGATTGAGAGCCAGTACCACTCTCTCATAACCTGTAGCACCTGTAGTCTCACTAGATTTTAACAGCTTAAAGGAAATACATTCTGGTTTTGTACCCTTTTCACCAACTTGAGCTTTTGGCGGTCATGAGAACAACTCTCCACCCTCCCACTCCTCCACCTACAACCACTTCTTCAAACACACTGACAGAAGAGACACAGGGTAAATTAGTTCTGGGCCAAAACAGAGCAAGCTAAACCCTTTACTTAAATACTTCATGAAAATTAAACACTTTGCCATCTTCAACACATCACATCTACCAGAGTGTAATCATTCCATTCTTTAAGCCATGAGCACCACAGCGTGGACAGTACCTGTTAAAACAGCCTAGGTAAATAATTAAGCACTAAGAGACTGTGCACATCCAAGTGTCGAGGCTACTGAAGTTCTTCCAGAAGATGTACACTATAACAGTCTGCCTCAGGTTCCCTTTGCTACTGAAACTCTTTTAAGAATTTGAGAGTATGCTAATGGCACTAACTGGTATTTTAGAATTTCTTTTTCAGAAATGCATTTGTTTTATAAGGCTAGGATGCTCCTACATCTAGAGTGTTTTCAAAATACTGACGAGAAGGTATCAGACAGGATGAACTCATTTTTCTTTTTAAAAGCTACCAGCTGCATTTCTGTACTGCGTTACTACAGGCCTAAAGTACGTTTACGACTGTCCCAGGAAACACAACCTCCTACACAATGTGTAATATCTAAGCTTAACACAGTGTAAATTAAGCAAAGGAAACCAGCTCTTTTAAATGTTTTTATTACAGAAAAACAGAAGGCTTACACTTGACTTAAAAAAAGCAGCATTATTTCATGAATTCAAAGTTATTATAGTGAAGTTGCTTTAGGAAACCTTTAAAGACTGAAGAAGAAAAAAACCACCACCAGATCCCCCCTCAGACAGCATTCTAGATTACTTGCATGACCACACCAAACTCCTTAATTTCATAACACTTCTGACATCCCACATGCGATTTGTATGCTTTTCTTCTCCCTATGTCTTGTTGACTATACCTGGAAAAAGGATTTGGTGAAAACAGCAGTACATTTCAAGTTTAATTTTCAACAGTTCAGTACACATCTGATTGATATTACAGTTCAGAAGTGACTGAGACACATGCTTTCCTCCTAACAGTTAGCAGTTCAGTGTTACAATTTTAACAGACCCTAGTGAGATCCGTTTCCTGCAAAATATTTATCATATTCAGGTCCCTATCTTGGAAAATTTCTCAGCAAGTTATTTGGCTATTACTGATTATAAACACAAACAAAAATAACTACAAAAATTAAGGCTCATAGCTGAAACAGTTCTTAGCAGTGCAGCAGAATTCAGAATTATTTTTTTTTAATTACACACCACAGAAGGAACAGCAGTGTTCCAGTGACCACTTCAGTTTTTTTATTAAGTCAAAAGCTGCAGGTTTCCAGCCTGAGCCAAAATTAAATATGTAATTGATCTGTATTTGAAATCTTGAGAAAGGAGACAAACCAAGAA
>JAVJGG010000048.1:6602550-6677563 GCA_035590195.1 Aviceda cuculoides
TATGAGTAAGAGCAATGTATGTTTTGTTTCTGTGGTACTCTCCATGACATCAATGCCAAAGGCTACTTTACAGCTTACCCTTGGAGATTTTAACCCTGGTCACAAACTAGTCCTTTTCATAGTCACAGGGTTGTATTAAAAGTGACTTTTATAATTAAACAGGTAACAAAAATGCATTATACTGACCAATCTCTATGAATGTTAATATTATGCTCTTAACTCCCTCCTTCAGATTAGGTAACAGTCTCAAACAAAAGTATCAATACCAACTACCTCAAAGATATATAACAACCTGAAGTAAACACTGTAAAACAAATTTACACCATTCTAATAGCTTGTCATTAGAGATTTATGCAAAATAGACAGAGGGTGTTTATATTTTTGTCTTCCTTTATCACGTTGTACTGTGGATTCGAAAAACAAAAATGATTTGCACTGTAAGTTTGTGTAAGCACTCACACAAAACAACTTAACAGGCAATCATGCTCTAGAAGAGTTATAATATAGTTTTCCAATATTTTTAGCTGCTAAAGCACTAATAAAGACTTAATTTAGCATATAACTCCCACATCCTATATCAAAGTAAACATTCTTGACTGCCAATAATTATATTATTACATAGTAAAACAGTCCTCTAATCACTAACAATTTACATTTAACTTGAGAAAATAGTAAAGTTTGGGGTGGGTTTTTTTTCCAAAATAATGTGCAACAGGTAGAACACATGACTTCTTGGAAAACTCTAAGCTGTCTTTAGCTATCAGGCTCTGAAAGACTTTACAAATCTCTTAATCTTTCTTAGTTTTCAGCCTTAATTTTGTATGAATGAGTGTTTTGCTGGGCTATATTAGTAGTAGTTCATCACATACACTAAGGTCAAGTAGTATTATCTTTATCTCACTGTTCTGGAAATGAACAATTCAAAGATCTTAAAAAAAAAAAAAAACAAAACCAAAAAACCCACAACCAACCCCACCCCCAAAAAGCATAGAATTGTACCTGCAAATTTCTTCAGTTTAAATTGCTCTTTGTTAATCTATTAAAGACAATTAAGAAAACATCCATTTTTTTTCCCGTCAATTTCTCAGAAAATTTGAATACATGCAAGTCAAAACTACCATAATGCAGACAAAAAGGTCCTCTTTCATGAAGATCATCAATGAATGACTACCTTCAATAAATAAGTCTATTTGGAAATTCTAGAGAATTCTTTTGCTAAACAAGTTAGTCTTTTTTCTTTTCAATTATGTCTTTCTGTTTAAGCTCTCCATCTGAAAGTTCTGTATATTTTCCATTCTTTTCCTCCTCTTGTTCTTCCTCACTGCCTTCGTCCGTGAGCTCCCGATCACCATTTTCCTTTTTAGCTGCCTCATGTTCATCTACCCCTCCATCTGTATCAGCTGTGCAGATTCCATAACACATAATGCTGATGACCCCCAAGGGCAGCCCAAAGAGAAAGCATCCCAGAAGTGGTGAACTCTTGAACACAGACTGTTGAAACACAAATTTTAAGTAAAAACACTTTCAGTGAATATAAAAAATTACCGCATTACTTCTCTTATTACTCTGTGTATTTATTCAGAAACATCCAAAATGACAGTCAGGTTTTTTAGTTTGTTTTTTTTTTTTTTTTTGGTTGTTTGGTTGGTTGGTTTTTGGTTTGTTTTTTGGGGGTTGGGGTTTTGTTTGTTTTTTAGAAAGGAGGAGAATTCCTAATTTTAAAAATTCCTACTATAAGTTCGTAAAAAAAGTCTTGGAAGTTCAAATATCACAATGTTGCATTGGGATAGTTAATGTTAACATGCCAACTGTATATCCTATTCGTTGTTTGAAGCTTGAGAAACAGCTGTTCTAACAGTGTTAAAATGACACTTTGAAGCAACCAGTATCATCTCTTATTTGTGTCTCATTCTCAAAAGTTAGTTTGAGTAATAAGGGATCTGCAGAAACATTCTGTTATTAGACAGCTTCCTACTGCAGAGTAGTTTAATGGCACAGGAGGAAGGACTTGGTTTCAGAAACTGATGGCTAAATGTTGCACATTCACAAAAGTTTGGAAGCCACTCATACAGAAACATGTGAGTTTCAATTTAGACTCACAGCACAGGTTTTTTTGCTTGTGTAGGATAAGAAATGGATTTGTGTACATCTTCCAAACAAAATTCTGTTAAGCATAATTAACCTATAAGAAAGATGATAAAAATATTTGCTTTAAAACTACACCAAGTGTAGTATTTAAGCCCCTTATGCGCTAACTAATTAGACTGAAACCATAACATTTCTCAGAACATGAAAATGCTATCAATTTCAGTGAAAGGATGTCAAAAGGGTCAAGGAAAAGACTTGAATTTTCCCTGTTCTATCCTTTAAAGTATATGTGAGACTAATACGAAAAAGGAATGAAAAATGAAGAAACTAATCTATATTGAATATTTAGCACACTGGAAAATATTAAAAACTTTAATCAAGGCTTAAACCTAATGTATACATACCTATAATATATACACAATATATACATATAAACAAACTTACATAAAAATATTTCTAAACCCTCTGAAAATATTTGCATCTTAATTGACAAGGGCACCATCTAATTTAATGAAAAATAAAACTTACCACTACAGTAGACTTGGCATCATAGATGATTCTCTTGATTCGTTGCAGAAGTCCATCACCACCCTGTGCCTGAAATTTCAAATGGAACCATGTCAAAACTGCTGACACTTTTCAGTTATGATTCCAAAAGTTCATTCTTCAGACCTTGCAATCTTAAGTCCCTTTAGAAGGAAATGAAAAGTAATTATTCTTGCATCTCATGATGCCCAGACACTCCAACTTCTCAAGCATGGATAAACATTTCAATAGTCTCATGAAGAATTCTCCCACAATTGTTTTAAATAATCGGTGCAAACTTTAACAGTGGTCTGGCACTCCACTCTCTTACCATAGAGCAACACTAACAGAAACTACCAACTGTCCTGATGTAACAATTACAAAATTGCAGAGATCATCTGAACTTTCCTGCAGCTGATGGATATCTATTTACAAATTACAACAGAAGCAGTTAGAAAAAAAATCTAAGAACTAAATAACAAAAGGTATGAAGTTGTAATAAAGAAAACTTGTGTCAAGCAATGACAGACTATACCTATATTGCCATAGCAGTCTTCAAAATAATTACATAAATACAAAGGCAATTTCTCTGTTGAACAGGACCAGTTTTCATGTGTCTTGAGTTGCCAGAGAAACAAACCTACATTTTGGAAGCCAACTGATCAGCACTTGACCCTGACCAAAACCACTCAAATTACAAAAATAATCCACAAAAATGAAACACTCACAGAAGGCTACCTATGGGGCCTTACAGAAAAGAACAAGACAGTCAAGGTGAATAATCCAACACTTCCCAAGGAAGGGAAGGGGTGAATGTTATACTTCTCAGAAATTTAGCTGTGGTTCAGAAAGTCTGCATCCTATTACTTGTTTACCAGCATACTTTGGAGACTGTTATTCCTCAATAGCTGCACAATTTCTTGGGCCTGAATGTAGCCAAATTAGTCCCATTTTATGTCTAGAGACACCATTTAGCTTAAATGAAATCACATCCTGTATTGTCTGTCTTGTTTTAGCACTCTCACACACATATAGGGATATGAATTGAGACAAACCTTTAATCATTCTAGCTGAAATACTGAGAACAAAAGGTAGAAAGACTTAAGTGACACTACAGCAAAAACCACAAGGCATCACAAATTAATTTCCTCACAGTTAAAAACCAGACAGAAATCAATTTCATTTGTTGCTTCAACCAGAAGGTTATATTTAAATAGAGTCAAACAGATGTTGATAACATAATTCAAGGCAATTAACAAAGCATTAAAAAAGTGAAAATTGAAGAACAAAACCCCACCAAATAAGTTAAAGGAATACCCCTCACCTTGCAGCTGGAAGCATGGCCAGTAAAGTCATGAACGGCAAGCAAACCCACCTATATTATGTTGCTACATCAATTTGTCAGATTAAATAAACTAAAGCACCCCACATGACTGAAACAATCTACATCGTTACTTGTCATTACCACCCGATGACCTAAAACCGCTGGCATAACGTAAAGTGGGATTCAGCTAACGCAGTAAGCATTCAATATACAGTGAATTTGGGCTTAAACCAACACAGGCATCTCCCAGGAAGCAGTCAAACGATTTGTTAGCACTGCCCCCCTCTGTGGCAAAACCTTCTTGCCCCATAAGCACAAATTAAAGCTCTGATCCATGGTCTGTTTCTTCATCCACACAACATAGTATTCTGTCCAACTTACAGTACACGGAGGGAATAAGCAAACCTGATTTTGTTTTGCCAACATTAAAAAACTGTCTAAGCCATCAATTCCAGATGGATTTACTAATTTTGTCGTTTTAACAAAAGACAGCTCATGTTTTAGTTTTAGAGCAGAGAGGGGTAAGCTTGTGTCTGTTTGTAATATGCAGAGCAAGTATACCACTGGTTTTTGAATCTGAACCTATCATTCATCAAGCTATTGGATTTATTAATTTATCACCCAAAAGAAAGGGTAGAGTTGAATTATGCACTACAAAGAAAATTGTAAACAAATGCATTTAAAACAAACCAGGAGATGAATAAAAAGCTCTCAATTTACCAGTGACACCAGTAAAAGGAATATCAAGAGAAGTCAGCTAACATTATGCTATAAACAAAACAAAACCAAAAGCAACAACAAAAAAAGCTTGCTTTCTATAAGAGGTTCTGCAGTCAGAACAGCGAGCAACGGCACACCTCAAGAATTCACCATCACATATTCAGTGACAGCACCCAAGACAGGAAGACAGGCAGATAAAACACATGGCATTAACAGTCAGAATAACCAAATTTTCTCCCTACTTTAGCATCTAAGGAAATAAACACCAACCAACATATTCCAAGTCACGACGAAGACTTACTTCAGCTGTACCATCCAAGATATTGTTAATAAACTGAACCATGTCTTCTGTGTTCTCAATGTGCCTATCTGGTAGAAAATACTGCTGATTGGAGGTATTCAATACAACAATAGTAGGGATTGTCAAGTCACTGGAAACATAAAACAGACAGTTTATACATTTAAAGAACTATTGTGTAAAACACCACAAATAATTCCTACATCATTTAAAAGGGTATCCATCAATCTTCATTCCATGTGTGTTCCTTATAGCAGTTCCTTAAAGGAAAGAGGGAAGGGGGAAGAGAGTCACCTGAAGGGTACCAGCATGTTTCTCATTAATATCTTTTCCTTCACATCCGTGTCAGTGACACTACTGAAGCTTATTGCATTTTACATACCCATAGTGACTGCAAATCAGGTAACTTACAACTTGCCAATTAATAAATCACAAATAATAGCATTATATATGAAAGGTACTATCAACACAAACACATTAAGCGTTTTAATGCACAAAGGCAAATGTATAGTCCAAAAATTCAGTCCCATACAGCCATGGTCCAACTGATTAGCTCTATCAATCAACCTATACCTGTCAAATCAAAAGAATAAACTATACCAACCAAAGCTTTTCTACGTCTCTTTTAGACACAGTGGATGAGCTACAGAGTTTTAAAACAATTATCACACAGCAGTTGACCTTCACATGCATAAGCATTATTTAGTAACACAGAATCAGAAAAAAACAAAAAAAAAAAAAAAAGAGAAAAAAAGAAAAAAAAAAGAAAAAAAAGGTTAGAAATTATCTCTGGAGATAAACTGGTATAATCTACTGTTCAAAGTAGCCCTAAATTCAAAATTAGATTAGGTTTAGGAAAATGTAATACTGCACAAGTACATTGTTCAACAAGAAAGACTTAAAATACATTAAATAAGTAAGATGAAAGTCTCCTGTACTCTTTGCCAGTTATCTGCACTTCTGTCAATAATGAACGTAAATACTAGGTGGCTTTTCTTCACAGCAGAAGATGCAAACCTTGTTCTTCTATATTTTCGTTCTTGTCTAACAGTGCCCCACCCACATACATTTGTAATCCATGCAATATTGATGATGATTTCAGCCTTAACTGCAGCTATCAATCCATAATCAATTATTTCATGAAAATATTGTTTAGCATTTACTCAGGATTCCCATTTTTCTTTGAAGTCATAGAAATTATTCTAATTTCTCTAACACATTTTAGGTGGTTTGTTTGTTTTAATTTAAGTTCAATTCCAAGCTTAGCAGTGAACAAGTTTAATACTTATACACAAAAATTTTCTAAACTCCTAGAAATCTGAATACTCTAAGACTTAAGGTGCAGACCACTTTCCTAGCAGTCAAGTCGAAAGCATGGTGGCACCTCAAAAAAATATAAAGCCAAGTACAGAGATAACAAAATAATTTTATCCTTTCAAAGGAACTTTAAAAAACCCCAACCAAACAGCAAAGCTTTGTCAACAATGACAACCTGCAACATAAGATTCTCTGAATACATTTTTCTCCCTTGACATTTTTATTCTCTGTTTATTAGGAACAAACAAGAAATGTAAGTAGGAGGCAATCAAACTAAATCAGATGTTTCTGCAAGTGCCTGGCAACAAGTTATCAACCTCTGCCAAAACACCTCATGCCAGCCAAAACAGAACAAGTTTTATTACTTGGATGCAGAAAAGATCCCCCTCTGCCCCCACCAAAAAAAAGTGCTTCTATTACATTTAACAGTCTGGTAACTGAGGTACTTGGAGTTGGTTGTAGAGTAGCTGAAAGATAAAACTCCATATACAAATTGTATATGCTACAGAGAGATTCATAAAAACACATTTAATAATGTCTTAATGTTTCTTCCAAGAGCTGGGGAATTAATACTTTACATATACCTATAGCTGACATTCCAATGCTGCTATACGCCCTAGCTTACACAAAGATGTATCTTTGCTTTCAGTAAAATACGTAATATTCTGTTTTCTTCTTTTGTGCATAGCTTTAACTATACCATTTTTAATCCAAGAAAAGCATGTTCATCCACTGCTGAAGAAACAGATAAACTATAATGTCTACTAATGGAGTTACAGCCAGGTTCATAAGTGTACTTCTATCAGGGACTACTACTTCTGTCCCCATGAATCATACAATATTTTGTCCTTTGTGAAGAAACACAATTTGTTCCTATGTGCATCTAGCACAGTAAAAAAAAGTATTCCGCAATACATTTCTCAGGATTCAGGAGGCTTTTTCTATTTCCACTTGCTGCCATCTCGTGGAAAACTGAAGCACTCGCAATACGGTTTTACTCGAATTATTCAAGTAGCCACATGAAGAGCAGCTACTCACAACACTGAACATATTTTGCTGCATTCTTTTGCTGGTTTCCACTTATGCTGGAAATATATACACTGTTTAGAAAATAATTAAAAGCCTGTGAACACTTTAACAGCAATTTCCCATATACTACAAATTATAAAATCAGGCATTTTGCAGATTAAGTTAAACAATCCAGCTGAACAGATCTTGCCACTAGATCACTACCACTGTAAGTAGCAGTTCTGTCTTCTTCCCCTTCGTTTTCTTCCTCCTAGGGTCCTCATCTCCCTCCCCTGCTTCTTTGCACATCAGTTCTGGTACTCAGCAGAATACGAAGGTAGACATTTAAGGGTTTCATTGGATCAGCAAGATAACTCCCCTACCCTCCTAGCCAAAAATGTAAACATTTCTCTGCCAGATAAACAGGCTGAACCAGCTCAGCAGACAGTCAGACATAAGAACCTGCACAGGAGAAGCAATTAACAAAGTGAGGAAGGTCTCACTTTTGGCAGCTATAACACACTAGATCAATCACATCACTTCAACTGAGAGACAGCTGGTTTTAAATTAATTGTATTCAGGTGTTAATCCACAGACATTCCACAGAAAAACAGATCTTGTACCTCCTGAGTCCCCATGAAGCTCCTAGAAACTTTAGGGGCACAAACACATGCCTTATTCATGCTTTGATCCCCAAGAAAGGTGTTTGGAAAACTTACAGAGCTGGCATTTTGACTCCTGTTTTTCTCTTCCTTCACTCAAAAGTCCAGAGGAGAACAAGTAGTCAACTGTAAATGCCGAGCAACTTAAGTTTCTAAGTAGGCACTTTTAGACAAGGATCATAATACAGACAGATGTTAAGCATCTTGTTAAACCACTTACGTATTTCAAAATGTACTATGTACATATAAAGTGCAGACAACATCTTCCATGCAGTTTATGCTTCTTCTCTGCAGAAGCGTATTTCTATGCATGTCTTAAAAATGTATCAAGAATTAAACGTGCCCCTCCACAAATAAAAACTATAGATAATGCATAACCATTATTTACATTTCCTGTTACAAATTGACATAATTTTTGTCTAGTGCCCTGTACATTTAAGGAAGGAAAAAAACCCAACAGAGTTCTAAGAGTAATTAATTTAACAAAGCATACCTAAAAAATAAGCTTTGTCAATCAGCGTTATCAGTAAGCCAAACTTCCAACATTAAATTATGCAGTTTAATTTAACAAACAATGGACACTATGTTACATGCTGAATTCTGAGGACAGTGATTTTTTTTTTAACCCATGAAAGGCAGGAATTCTTCATAAGATTGTTTGCAACTAAATATACTTAGCAACAAATACAAAAGAAGAAAGAATATTCAAATAAGAATTTACTTACTCCATTAGTAAACTATTAATGTAATCATTTCCATCCATATGGCCAAACTGGAAATCCCTGTAAGAGAATCAGGGAAAAACAGAATGAGGAAAAAGAAAACAGAATAGTGGGTTTCAGCAAAAGTTCTTCCTTAAATATTTTTCCTATAACTGAAGATGAGAGCACACACTCAGTATTCAAAAATTGACAACCTATAAGACAGTCAGCATCCCAAAACACAGTTAATGGAATGGTCTTACTGAATATCAGTATATGAATATAAAAGCAGGCACTACAACATTTTTCATGTAGAAAAAAATGACTGCTGCCTTAGAAAGTTTAATGCAGAAGTTCATTTAAGATACCATAGTACCATATGTACCTACCTGTGAAAGTGATCCCGATAATCTCTAGCAACTTCCTGAATAATAGATTTTAGCCTGGAGGGGGAGGGAGGGTGTGTAAAAAAAAAATTTATAATCCAGGATATACTCTGTCAAAATACAACCAATAAACATTGAGATTTCCCCAGTAAACAGCAAATAGTACCTCATCAGCAACAAGGATTCCCTACTCCATTAACAAAACCCACCTCGTTCATCTTGGTTTCTAAGGGCTGAAAGGCTATCTACCCTATAGACTCAACACAAGAAAAACACAGACAGACAGTCAGGCTGCTTCACTCCATCTATTGCCTTCTCAAGATGCAGCACTGTGACTCTAAAGAAAATCCAAAGAGATCTGGGAAAATACCACACACAGTACTTGAACAATATTTTCTTAGTCTAATTATGTATGCAATCAGAAAGGGACAGGAGAAGGTTTCGTTCCTCTCAGTCTCTTCAGCAAAATCCAGTCCAACAGAAAACACCCCTTCTTAATGTAAGTTCCACAGACAACTAATATATAAGCATCATTAAATTCATTTTTAATGCAACGAAGCTAAAGAACAGTAATTTGCTTAAACTTACCAAGTTCATCTCAAAGTCATCTGAACTCAAGTACTGCTGTCTAAGTTTAAAAGGTGAAGCAATAGCTTTAAAAAGCTATGCAATCACTTTTTGCTCCTATGCTCTCATTAACAAATGGCAAAAGACTGATACAGGAACTCCCCATCATCTCATTGAACTCACACGTGTTTCAACAGATCCATAAATTAAGTCAATTCAGTAGGCTGAAGTCATAAATTGGAGAACATCCACAAGTTAAAACCATTCATTTAACCTCGTATTTTTTTAATATTAAAGAAACTTCCAAAGTTCTCTATGTGATACCAGCACATTTTTCCCATAGTGTCAACAATACTCAATTCTGTACCTTGTATGTTCTGCTGAAGAGTTTTTATCATCAATGACTGCAATAGCGACAAGTTTTCCTAAAATAAGGAATAAAATGCTTGAAAACATTTAAAAAGACAGACCCATTCTCAGATGGAAAATACTGCAAGCTGCAAGATCAGATACTCTCCAGGGACAGGAATTATTTTAAGTGTAAACAAACCTCGATGCAAAATAGCCTCTTTTAGCTGACCAAATTGTGGTTTTCTTAAAGCTACTGAAAATAAATTAAGACGTGGCTTAATGCCACACTACTACCATTCCATGAAAAGCCTATCTATAGAAAGACGTTAAAAGGGGAAAAACACAGAAAAAAATTAATTCCCTACTCAAGCTGCATATTTGCATATACCTAAATATGAGGCTACGGAAACCTTTATTCTAAAATGGCAATTACAAGCTGATTCTAAGTGATTGAATCACAACTGTATGGATTCAGTAATGACTATTTTTCACACCATTGAAAATTTAGAGTATTATCCTAATGAAAAAAACATGGAAAATTTACTAGCAGAGCCCAGAATTCATTACGTCAGAAAAACAACTTAGTTCACAGACCTCTGTCAGAGGAGCTGAAAGACCAAACACCAGAATATACTGATCTTTTCAGGATTCACTTTGTGAAGTTTTTCTAATTAAAAGAAAAAAAATCCAAAGCCTCCTAAGGTGAACCAGATCAAAATATGTTAGAAAGCTGGCCAAAGGTTCTCCAGATCAAGTACTTCCTATTAGGAAAGCAGATCTGTCATCAGCTGGATTAACTAAAGCCTCTGGAGTCCAGAACAACAGTTTAAGTCTCTCTGGATGCCATGATTCACACAAAACCCTCCCCACCAAGCCAATCTATTGCTCAATGCCTACCTGCCACCACGCCACGGGAAGCATTCCCCCAAAAAAAGAAACTCCCTCTCGTTCAAGTAATACTAAGAGTTTTGAGGGCAGGAACAATGACTCATTACCAGGCTTTCCAGTGAAATAGCAATAGTTTTCCCCTGCCCTACTTCTTCCATACCTCAGCTCTCACTTTACCCCATTTCTTTCCACACCCTAAGACACTACCTAGTAAATACACTAGGAGACAACTACTTTTTAGACTGGAAAAGAAGATGTAGATAAATTCCAGGTACTGTGTATTTATACATAAAGTTCTTAAAAATAAATTATGGTTTCTCCATTTTATCAATAAATTAATTTTTTATTTTGGGGGGGTATTTTGAGGAATGATACAAAAATGTAACAGGAACAAATATGCTATATTTAAACAATCTGTAACAGTACTTCTGTAAATAACCTTTTAAAATGTAGGTATAACAATATTAGTTTCCCAAACATGTAAGAACCTAGATATTTCATAATCTTTAAAACCTGAAAGAACTCAATGTTGCATTGAATATAAACTTCTTTCTTTCAAAATGGAATGTAGATTATAAGGTATCCTGGCCTGGAAAAATCAATAGTTAGCAACATTTCTTCTGCTACATCAGAGTATGTATACCTTAAGCACAGTACAAATCATCTGCCTATTCCAGAAGTCACTTGACTGCAAAGTTTTCATTTGGCTTGCAAAAAATTTTACTAGAGAAAAGCTAAAGTATTACAGGACAGGTCCACTTTGGTACATGCTCTCCTTCTTTCCTTACCATATCTAGTTTAAAGATACCTGAACCTAGTAGATGTAAGACATATCTAAACCCATCCATATTTGATACTACTAATTCCAGCCATAAAATTCCCTGTAGGTATTAAAAGAATTAATATGTAATTTATACAAAACCTAAACTGCTCTTAAATTAGAAGTCCTACTAATTTTTTGTGAATACTACAGGATTACATATACTAATTTTTATGTTTTGTTTTGAGGAAAGGACTAGTGTAGGCTTTGGATGAAGCCTCTAGTCAATAGAACAGGTCTGACCAACATGAGAAAAAAGACTGGCACTATCAACTCTAACTCTGAGATTAATTAATTTTTGAGGTTTCAAAAAACACATTCATAGTGCTCTTTAATTTTTCTTATTGTTAAGTACAAAAGATGCCAAAGACTTTAGTGGTAGCAGCATCTCACCTGTATCTCCAAGTTCATACAGCGTAAAGCCATCTACATTAAGATAACCTTGAAATCTTTCTCTATTTATCCAGGATGACAAATCACCATCTTCATACTCTTTAAAAAAAAAAAAAAAAAAAAAAGGCATTAAAAAAATATTTTTTTCTTTCGTAAGGTGGGCAATCAGATTTACTTATTTCAGTACTATAGAGGCAAACGCTATTTTTTTCCCTTTTTTCCTTTTTGTTTTTGTTGTTAGACAAGACCTCACACATATCTGTACATTACTCTTCAGTTTTAAAACTTCTAAAGCTATTTTCAATTGTTGAACAAGAAGTGTATTATAGCAAAGCATGAAAAACTAATTTGATAACTATTTTTTCCTAAATCAAGTATAAACAATACTATTCTAGAAGATGACTGTGACCCACTGCAGAAAGAAGTTTCAATCCCTGTTTTTAAAGGCGGGGTTGGGGCAAGTTTCAAAGTGAAGAGATACAAAAATAGAGAAAGCAGTATTTGTGAGAGTCCTTAAATGAAATGGAAAGAAATCAAGAAAAAGTAGTTGCTTTAACAGCATTGTGAATGTAAATTAACAAATATTTACATATGATTCAGAATCAGTTATACTGAAGGCTACAGTTTCAGACGCTAGATGTTTTAATCCGTAAAGAATCAAATTCTAACACATACCACCAACACCATTATACTATCATAATCACAAGTAAAAAACGTGTATAAACATATATGATGCATATATAAACACAGACATATAAATGCACATTAAATAAATACATTTATTTTAAATCCTATAGTATAAAGTGAGTTATCAATAACTTCAGGTTAACAACTAATTGTCGTAAGATTGCAGCAAGCAATTCCACGCATAAAGCTTCCCATAGATCTGTGTCCCATTCGCCTACTGTGGGGGAAGGAAAAAAAAAAAAAACCAAACAAAAAAACCCACCAGACAATGCCAGAGTATTGAAATGGATTTTGCTAATCTGTTTTCTTACAGTGAGCTCTTCAAATTTCTGCCCAACCATAACAGCTGCACATGTAACTTTATCCAGTCTCTTACACTGCATCTTTGTAACTTGCTTAACTTACAATAATGTTTCTAGTACATTACAAAAGAGTAAAATTTTTACAAAGTAAATTAGAAGCCTGGATAATTACCAGTTTTGTGTTTCTTTTGAAACGTATGGAAAAAGCAAGTGGGCCACATAGCAAAAAGCAGTTCAGAAGTGTTTCTCTTTGACAAGCTTTCCTTCTCCAGGCCCGTTTAAAAAAAAAAAAAAAAAAAAATGCAAATCAAGGAAGCAGTAGAATGAATTTTTATCTGGAGGATGATTGGTAAGGCAACAGACTGAAAAGGAAGAGAAGTACAGCCACTCCATGAAATTGCAAAGAATATCCTTGATGGCCCACCTGGAGTATTTTACTGTGGTACTACTGATCCTCAGAAATTAAAATAGGAAATTAAAAAAAGGAAAATAATCTTCTGAGTGATAAGTTTTCAACTTAAAGTAAAAACCTGCATTTAAAACAATCTAAATCAAGAGTAGACGTTTTTGTAAATAAGCGGTGTAACTATAAGCCAACCCATGATATGTAACATAAGTATATGTGTGTACATGCATCTAAGACTATATAGCATGGGCTTTACGGTATAGTCTTGAGGAGACTGATGCAGACTGACGCCTGTAAAGTTGAAAGCAGACGACCCTTTATTGCTAAAACACACACATATTTATAATCATATAATCTGCAAAGTCATTGTCCACGCGCACAAGGATAAAATATGATTGGTTATGTTAACTCTGTTCACGCACATAAATATAAAATATAACTGGTTATACTGACTGTTCACGCACATAAACATAAGGTATAATTGGTTATATCAACTTAAACATGTGAAGCTTGTCTCAGTCTAATTGGTCGAGATAAAACGCCCAATTGAGTTGGGTTTTTGTGCCAAGGTCCCTCTATCGTGGAATGTACACCTGTGTTCTAATCGGCTTTATTATCATCTTTCTTGTTTTGTTTTCTTGTTCATACTGTTCAAGGTCTTCTAAAGGCGTCTGCAGTGCTCTTGTGTCCGGCGTTAGCTAAATATGTGTCCACACAGACTGAGTATAATCTAGTACTTATGGATATCCATACACATGGGTATACACTTTTTATATAAACGGCATGTGTACTGCTGTCAGTGGTGTTATGAAACACTACTAGTCTCAGGTGGCCATTCTACAGCCTACAGGCTCAACAAGCCAGTTAAAGTAATTTATCCAGCCTAAAATTGCGTATCAACTGCTCCAGTGACAACAGTCCATGTCTCCTTAATCTCTTTTTGTGAGAGACTTTCAGGAAGAGAAAAACAGACTGAATGGTCAACCATTCTATGTATGCATAGTACGCTCCATCAGTTATACAGGGAGAGGTTATGCTGTCTGATCCTTTCCCACCAACAATATCCAAGTAACACAAATGTGAAAGTCACATATGCTCAAAGCTATCAGTTAAGGCCCTCCAAAACTTAATATTGGGAATAAAGGCAGAATCAATTTCCTCTTCCTTCACAGTGTTTGAAGGAAGGCTTGCTGTACTAAGAAAGCATGCAGCCTGTATTGCCAAGGCACAACGAGCTCAAACTGGACCCGTTTACGCAATCTCAGAGCACAGTACACATTTATAAAAACCTCAAGTTAACTTCGAGAGATCTGACTGTCAGGAAGAGCACTTATGAGAAAAATCTGATTAAATATTTGGAACCGTAAATTCATCTTATGTGTGACTCATCTTCAGCAAGAGTTTTCTTCTGTTTTGTATATGATGAATTTGGACAGTGAGTGAAGGGATAACTTATAAAAGTGCATTAATGCCAGCAAACATCTTACTGATTACACAAAGCAAACGTCATCACTTCTACATCAGTATTGCTAAAACGAATTTCTTCTCGAATGCATTTGTTCCATAAGAACTAGTTAGTTTTTTCTCTTCTCCTTCATGAAGGAGCTGTTGTTTATCGTAAAACTGGGGAATTACCCAGCACCCCAACACAATCTTCAAAAAAATCCCAACTGTTCCAGTTTCTCCATATATACTTTGAGTATCTTGTTTTAAGGTAATGTCCACTTTTACTTACCATCATAAACAAAGTAAGTTCCATCTTTGAAGACCATAACAGCAGGCAATTCAGGCAACGTCACATACTGAAAGAGGTGGTTTTCAATTAATCCATGGAAGATTAAAAGATTTTTAAACAAACACACAAAAAAATCTTGAAATATGGAAATGTAGCCCATGGGGAAAATCTCAAAGTACATTAAAGTGTTTTCTGTCTACATTTACTAAAATAAACTTATCAGCTTCTGCACATTAAAAAGTAACACAACATAAACATATTTTTGAGAGGTAGGTCTCACAAATTGTAAATGAAGCAGGATTTTTACTAGTATTTGCAGTAGCACAAAGAATATTTTATTGGTTGGACATGAACATTAGATAGGAGTTCATAACTTGAAGGTTTTATCAATTATCCTTTCTGTTTCCAGTTTGTGCTGTTGTCAGCATACCTGTCATACTGTTACTTCTACTAAAAGGAGAGTCAACATTGTAGAGTAAAATAGTAACATTGATAATATGCCCCACTAAATCGGGGCTATTTTCTGTAGTTCAGGCTGATGGGAACATAAAAACACAGGTTCAGCAGATAGGGCTGCAAATAGCCCTAATTCAGACAAACAGAACAATGAATGCCTGCATTACCATCCTAAACATGATATTTAGGATGGTCAGCAACATACTAAAAAAAAAAAACCTACAAGGTGTAGAAACCTTTCCTTTGGAACTTGAAAGAATCTTACTCAGCTCACGTTTTCAGTAAACTGTCACGGAAGAAATACTGCATCTGTGCCTTACTGCTTGCTACCATTCTAAGCTAAAATTCTAACAGTATTTGTGGCTAAGAAAGGACTGTATCATGAGCTTAGTTTTGATGATGACATTGGCTGAACTGTCTAATTTACAGATATGTCTGGGAAACATAAGAACCGTATCATGAGCACTTTTGCAAATGACATGCCTTCTGTAATCATTCTGCATTATCCTCCTTGGAAATTAAAGTAAAAGCAGTAGGTTTATAATGTAACACCTTATATGAATGAGCAAGAAGGTGGTAATTCTAGGTGATGCTTCATTCTCTTATCTGCCCAAAACATAGTTTAGCATCTTTAAAGGGCAAATCAGTCTATATACGGCTTATGGCTTGCAAAAGATGCCTGAAGCTTGGAACAAGATTACCTAAGGTGACGAAACAAAGCCTAACGGTGAATACTGTCATGCAAAGGCTCATTACAACTAGCAACCAGTGATTTTGTAACATTTTTATTTCTTTCCATAGAATATTGCATACCATCACTACTTCAGTTTAAATGACATTTGTGTGAAATCACATCCAGTGGGAAAAACAGCTCACTGCTTACATCACTGTGATCACAGAATCTCAGAGAGTTCCAGCCTTTTACGCTCTTTCCACTGCACAAGTGAACAGTACTTTTCTTGCTCAGCTGGGGCTGAAGTGTGAACAGCAATTTTCAAGTTGAGATAGCTTTTGATACAAGGCTTCTGGAAATCTAACAATATACTATTTATAATGAGGCCAGATCTACTTATGATGTTGGAAAATGCAAGTGCCTAAAAAAAATAAATTATGCTAGTTCTCACCCTGCTAGTCCTAAACTAATTTCAAAGTCATGCATTATCAGGCATGGAGTAGACTTGGGTCCCACTTGAAGATAACAATAAATTAAAAAGCCTCTTAACTTTGCTTCAACACATAAGCAACAACAGTGAGACTAACAACAGTAGTAGCAATTTTTTCCACCCTTGTGACTAACTGTAAATAACCCTCTTGTTACAGAATCCTCCAAAGAGCCACGTGAGAATTCTGCAGCCTGTAGATCGGATTGGTTGATCCCTGGGCAGACTAATGTTTTGATCAGCTGTATTGCACAAGGTGAAAATAACTTACCTTTTCACTTACTTCTCTGACTATTAGGGCACCAGTGGTACTCCATGCCACAGACCCCAAACTAGTTATAAAAGTGGTTGGTGAAAGGGCTGTCAGGAGCAACCAGAGCTTTGCATTGGCTAAAAATCAAAGTATCTACCTTCTTGAGCAGGTTGTACGGTACATGTTGAGCTCTGCATATCTTCTGTTTAATTTTATTAATATGACTGAGCAAGTAATTTGGCCAATACAAAGCAATCACAGATTGAAACTTGGTTTGTATTCTTTCCCCAAATACTCAAAAATGAAATGTTTCAGTGATTGAAATTTATCAAAGCCAAATATATTGTAAGAAGCAATCTCTGTGCCATCAAAACAGCAAAATTACATATATGAGGAGAACTATACCATTTCTGTGGAAACAGTAGGAACAGAAACAGCTTACCTCAGGCAGCACATCTTCTGAGGCAGAAAAAAAGTACGTATAAACTATTAGTTCTGAAGCAACTTCAATGTATTTTTCCTGCAAAAATACAAACAATGTTTTTTAATTTCTGAACTTTTAGTATGCTTCACACGGAAGTTTTGTGACATATGTTATCTTCAAAGAGTAATTACAAAATATAGTTATGACACAAGATTGTAAAAACATTTCAATAAACATAAATACTCATATTTTTTATTACAAGCATGCACTTCAGTCTTTTAGAAGATATTTTAAACTACATCTGTGACTAGCCAAAAGAAGTAACTTTATTTAATCAAGCTTCAAACCTTTAAAGGAGATTCACCACCAACATACACAAACAGTACACGATGTCTCTTTTGCACATGCTCGAACATATGCTGGCTAGGAAGTGGCCTGATAAGAGGTCTGGGAGGACGGGAAAAAAGAGAAAGAAAAATCTCAGTTTCTGCAAGCTGCAAAACCCAAACAAATGAAACTCCCCAACAAAATGCCATACAGTTTTTTGTGGTTTTTTTTTTTTAAAAACTGAATTTCCCAATGCAAATTCATTTAGTTTCTCAACTTATTATTTCAGTTTCAGCTAAAAGCAATAAAACTAAAAATCCCCCCAAAATAAACTTGTTATGTTCTTCAAACAGCACACTTAAATTTGCAATTAATATCTTAGTACAAAATGCTGCTATGATGTAAACATGCATGCCATTTACTGGCCACAGAATCACAGACTGGGTTGCATTAGAAAGGACCTTCAAAGATCATCTAGTCCAACCCCCTGCCATGGGCAGGGACATCTTTCACTAGATCAGGTTGCTCAAAGCCCCACCCAACCTGGCCTTGAACACTTCCAGGGTCAGGGCATCCACAGCTTCTCTGGTCAACCTGCCCCAGTGCCTCACCACCCCTACAGCAAAAAATGTCTTCCTTATGCCCAATCTGAATCTACCCTCTTTAAGTTTAAAATCTTTGCCTCTTATCCTCTCAGTACAGGCCCTGATAAAAAGTCTCTCTCCATCCTTCTTATAAGCCCTCTTTATATAGTGAAAGGCCACAATGAGGTCTTCCCAGCCACAGTAAGGTATCAGTCACTTGAGAGAGGGAATTATGAATGTAAGCACAGCAGTTAGAAAATGTGGTCTTATAAATAAATAATACTACAACATTCTGGTAAATTATTAGAGATCACTGATATTCCTAAACTACAGAATTCTGAGCAATGATTAATATTATGTACCTATACGAATGCTTCTTAACTATATTTAAGAATGAAGGAAACAGAAATGTGATTCTTTTTTCTCTCCAAAGATTACCATCTGTAACATTTTGAAGCCACAGGCCACTGTAGAGAAGGAGGAAAAAGCCAACAGAAATTGTTATGAACAATTCTGTAAAAGCAATTTCCTTATGTTGCCAATTGCCGCAACTTTTCAGGTGGATAAGCATATATTAAACTAATATTTATAAGGTAACTTCTGAGTATTAAACAGATTCTGCCTTAGTAATGAAACCCATGAGTTTCATTTGTTCATAGTTTCCACTACTTTGAAAAGCCCTTAGTTCTTGCACTGTAAAGAAGGGATTGTGACTAGCCAGTCTCTACTTTCTCTGTGCCACTCACCACCAGTCTCACATGCAAGCACATATTCTCACACGTACAGCACATATTCTAGTTTTTAACTTCATGTCAATGACTTGTGCTTTTTTAAATAGATTTAATTTTTGGCCCACCTTAAAACCCTAGAGAATTATTAAGTCACTAGAACCAGTCTCACAGAAGAGTAGACTTACCCTGCCACTCTATTAGCAAATTCAATTATATCATCTTTGGTTCTAGGTCCTCTATAGTTGTATGCTAAGTCACCTTTTAAGCTAAAGAAATAGGAAAAACAAAAAAGAACAGAATTGAAAACAACCAAACTATATCTGCATATGTAGAATTACTCAATCTTCACATGTTTATTACAGTCACCTTTCAGCAAGTGATAAGCAAAGTCATTTTTCTAATAGCCAGATATAAGAAGTGATCAGCAGAATGTAAAACTCAATAATGCAATACAATGCAACTAGGGACTAAAAACTTATTTACACATCATCTGATTTACTGACTTTTAAAAATAATTAAACCTCTTTTACAATTATTTTTTCCTAGTGCACAGAAGTAATTTACTTTGTAAACACACAGATCATTTGGAACATTTGCTTATCACCACATAAAAAACCCCACACGCACAAACCAAATTCCAAACATTCAGCATTTATGCCACTTAGGGATTAGTCCTTTTAAAAGACAAACATATAAATTTCTTTAATGCTTTTTTATCATTGAAAAGTATCAAATGACCTGCAAAACCTCTTGAATTTATGTTTTAAATTAAGCTTCCATGAAGTGTTGGTCAGTTCACTGTAATCTGCTGACAGGGGATGTAGCACATTTGCATTATAAGAATATTCAAGCAAGTTTTACTAATTCTAACAGGCTTTTTCTGAATCCATATAGGTTTTGGAAACTCACAGGAAAAAAGTAATCATAAACCCAATTTTCTATGCCTCTATATGCCAGTAAAGTTTTTCATCCTTAAAGATTAATAAGCTGAACATCTCTGCTGCCTTTTTGAGAAAACTAACTTGACAAGATTTATTATATGAATACTCTTTGCTTAAACAATAACCTGCTAACAAACCCAGTATGTTCACAGTAAAAAGTACTCAAAATTACTAAGTCTTTATTTAACATGACCTTGTAGTCAACTATACGTGTCATAAGCAAGTACATATAGTATCATTACAGACTGGTATTTTCCTATAAATTTTGTGCTCCACTGACTTTTCTTTTTTAATTACATGAAGAAAAAAAATCTACATATACTTCTCTTGTCAAACAACTGCTCTCACACTTCACCCTATACAGTAACCACTACTGTCATTTACATAAGATTCTTGGATACACTGAAGAGAAGAGAGGTAATTAAAAATAAGAAAATGCAATCAGCAACTCACAAAAAGTTAACAGGAAGACTCAGGTATGTACTTACTGCCTGAATCACTCTAAAGGTGTCAGATCAATTGATGCATGAAAATCCTTTTTATAGTAATAATTTAAAATATATGTATTTATATACACACACTTTACAAAGTTGCATAGAAACCAGAAGTTAAATGAATTCCAAATTTGCTAACGTGCCTTTAAGAACTGCTTCTAAATAACATGCTTGATATTACTGAATTTCAAAGCAAAACAGTCCAGCAGAAATCAAGATAATGTCAAAACGAGATGGTGGAGTATTTTTGTTTGTTTTGGGTTTTAGGGCTTTTTTGTGGTTCATTTGTTTGGGAATTTTAAGTAGAGAGGACTATTTTTTTTACTGTCATAAAATCAGTGGTAGGATACATAACTGTTCAAAACTCAACAGGAAGCATCAACTTACAGCTTAATTGTTGGATAGCCTCGCACTCCAAATTCAGATGCAATACCTGAAAGAAATGTGTTAATGCCAAAGTGAACCAAGACTTTCTTGCTCTCCTACCTTAATCTTTAAACATAGTTTACTATTCAAGCCACATAAATAAATTAAAACCTACCACTTAGTTCAGTATGAATTACTTTACTTGCTTTCAAGCAGCTGCTGTTATGAAGCTATATCATTAAATTTTGGACCTCTTTCAGAGGTACTGCAGGGTCCCATCGTAGGCTCTCAATTCATATGCCACAAGTCAAATGGCATGAGAATCCTCTAAATAGACATGCTTGGTCAGTTTTCACCAAAAGGTAGTATGCATTTAATATGCATATAAAATTGGCTGAAAATATCAGAGGCAAGAATTAAGCATCATGCATGCAGAGTTGTAAACACTAACGCTTAAAAGAAATACAAAAGACAATTAACTACTCGTGCTACAGTAATGGGTAACAACAAAAGTGCAGTATCATACTGGAGTAGTTACAAAAAAAATCAGTTTTTAAAGCATATTCTGCAGAGGTAAATGTCTACAGTCATCAACTTCACCAGAAATGAGACACTTTCTACACAATCAGTTACTTACCTGCTGCTTACTAAAGTGGTAAAAAGTAAGACAATCACAGAACTTTTTTCCCCTACCTCATGTTTGTTTAAAACCTTATATCTTGCTCCCATCAATTAGAGGAGTGCAATTTGCAACCACCCTTCCAGTTGTGAGCATAGCAACGGCCACCTTAAACTACACCTTCCAGTTAATTCAGTGTTTTCCAAAAGTTCAACTAAGTAGTCTTCAAAAAAGGCTAAAATTCTGACAATGCTTGTGCAGTTCCCTACTGAAAAACAACCCCTGCACTCAAAATGCACCAAGATTCAATACTTTTAACATAAACATTCTGAAGCTACCAACCACAAGCCAGAGCAGCAGATGTGGGAGAACTTGTATGCAGGGCTCTGAATAACGGTTTAGAAATTGTGACCCTAAAGCTGTTTGCCTGGATCAAAATTGCACAGAACTACAAATAAATCTACCGGCATCTCAGTCAAAGGAGATTGATCTAAGAAATATACATACTAGGAAGAATTAGATACTTATCCTTTTCTCTCATAGCTGTACTACATAGAACTAGAATGCATTAAAATGTGTATTAGAACATTCAATCACAAGACCTATTGACAGGAAGTTAATTTCTCTTTGTACAGTTCTTGAGCACAGTCAGAAGTACAAAATAGACATTTTTTAATTTTATTTTTTTAAACATCCCAGATATGGAGATTACTAAAATCCTCTCAACATCATGGAAGTGACTTACTTATTTACATCGTCATCTCCACTTGTTGATATGAAGAATGCAGTATAGGCAAACAGCAGCAATTATGCTAGCCCCCAGGTGTGACGTATTTCTACTTTGATCACATTCAGTGGACTTCTGAGGCTAACCGCCATGAAAATTCAACTGACACCACACCAAGTGACTGTTCTGTTGATGTAACTGACATATTCTCTTTCCACACAGCTACCAGAGGCAACGCTTATTGGATGCTTTATATGTTCAGCTGTGATCTCAACTCTCTGATGACAAGCTACCCAAAGTTCTGATTTTTCACACTACTTCATATTCCTTATTAGGAACACAAACTGTGCAGAGCCCACTATTCATGCTCCTTCCCAGTTACATGCGTGTGCCCGACTGCATTTCCTTCTGAGGGTCTCAAGATTGAATTACTTTGATTTCAGAGAATCTTTATATTGGGAAGACACTAAGCAGAGTTAACTGAGCTTTTCATATCCAGATGTTGTAAAATTTCCATTTTCAAAATAAAAGCATGAAACTATTTCAAAAGATTTATCAGACTCTATTCTTCATAAAACTAGTAACAAATCTGAGAAGAAAAATATTTCCAGGTGGCCATTTCAAGGTGGTACCCTTGCAGTTTGCAGTGATTTTTAAAAATGCAAACCTGAATTTTAGAACAAAACCAACATGCCAATTCTGTTCTAGGTAACAAATACAAAAATTTAGTATCAGTATGACAGAATATTTCAGGGTAAGAGTTTACACAATTTGTATGATTTAGAATTTTATATAGATGACCGGAATGTTAGAGATCTACCAAATGTATTCCTAATTTTGAAGTCACCTGGTTGCATGATCTTGAAACTTTTCATTCTCCATTCATTCATTGCTGCTTTAGCAAATAAGTACCTTTAAGATGAAACACGAGGTCAAATTTATGTGGTTTTACAATAAAAACTACATACAATAAATTAGTGTTTGAGACAAGATCATTTTGATCTCAAAATACCAAACTCTGCCATATGTAGGCACAGAAAAACTGGAATATCACAGAAAAAAAAAGTATACTGCATAGTATTTTATGCAAATATAACAATCCTGAATAATCAGGTTTAATGGTTATTAACTAAAAACATTACATGTATTAACAGAGTTTCATTACAATCAGATCTCACTTAGGCCCCACTGCTCCCTATGCCTGCCCTCTTAAATATCCTCCTGGTTCAACATAGTTTTAAGTGAAATGACAATAAACGAGCACGCTAAAACTGAGAAAATACTGTTAAGCATGCAAGAATCCTCTCATGTCTACCCAAACCACTTCTCTAAATACCTCAAGTTTTGGATTTTATCCGAAAAGATCAGTACATATGAAAGGCATCATCAAAAAAGGAAGCATTAAAATAGCTGAAATTAGTTCTTCAAGAAGACATTTACAGAGAAACATTGGGAGAAATTGGCTTAACGCTGACGTAACGACTTCAGTGATTTCAGCAGGCTGTTGGTGTAACATCATAAGGACTGATTACCTGAAAAGAATAATAGCAACAACACAAGCACTTGTCCAACAATTATACAAGGAACTTAAAATTGGATGCTGTCAAGACACGCACCACAAAGATGCTTGTATAATGGTACTCTAAGAAGCCTATCAAAAGTGGATCTTTGAAAAGCTTTTACCTTCCATTTGCCAGGAAGAATTCCCTACATAAGCAGAAACAAGTGTGATAAAAAATGCGTACTACAGCATGTTGTCACTTTTAGAAAGAAAAAGATCAGGAAATTGTTCTCCAATGACTGTTTGCATACATTTGCTATAATACAGAACAGAAGAATGACTTAATGAAAAAAATTAAGAACAGTTTCAAAACGGAGGCTCTCATGAAATTACCCCTAACCAAACCATACTTACTAGAAAAGGAAGTTGCATCCATCTTCCCAACTTTTACTGGAGAGCCCATGTTTCTCATTTCTATACCCACTTCATTCCAGACAGGCTCCAGTTTCTTGCAGTGGCCACACCAAGGTGCATAAAACTGAGAAGCAAATAGATTTGAATTAAAAAAAAAAAAAAAAAAAGTAGTTAATGAAGAGAAATAATTAAGAGAAGTTGCTTCTATGATTAACCCTCAAATACAACAGCAAGGCTTATTTTCCAGTCATGGTGCGATTTAAGTCTTAATAAAACCGCAAGTTAATTACAATGCTGGAGTGACAGAGCTTTTATGATTTGGTGTTACTTTTAATGTGAAAGCACAAGTTTGAAAAGAATACATTCAATTGCTGTATTATTATACGATTTCTTATTTAAAAATAGACTATGTGGTAACATATTTTTTTTTTTAAATCTCTTTTGGAATATTTTCCTCCTTATTTGAAAGTTAAAAATATCACGTAATCGATCCACCCAGGAATATTAATTTACTTGCCAATAGGGGAAGACTATTCTTCAAAAGGAAAGGCTATATATATATATTGCCCTCTGGATTCCAGTTCTTTAGCAACTACTTTTATACAAGCACACTGTAAAATTGATCCCATTTTCTCAGGGCCAACACCACTTCAGTGCTGCAACACCTCAGTGAAATTAATAGGGAAGATACCAATATTTTGGTGTAACAAGATCAGGTCACAACTTGACAAAGTTGGATTTTGTTTTCCTATATATTACTGATCAATTCTGAATCTGCATATATAGCTTTCCCCATTCAAAAATCACAAATCTGAATTATACAATTTGGGAATTACAGTTCATATTTGGGTGAGCTAAAAAGAATCTTATCTCATTCCCAAACAAGCCCAATCTTTTAAATAATTCCTTGAAATAAGAAGCACTGAATCTTTCTATATATGTTAGAAAAGTAAAAGAAACCTCTCATATATTTGATGCTGTAGTGCTAAATGTCTAAAACACGAATGAGCTGGTATAACTAAAGAATGGAAATAAAAATTCTGAACAAAGATTATCACCTCCTGACTCTTAAGTGTTAGGTAACCTGCTTTCTTTTTTTAAGGACTGTAAAACACAGGATGAAGCATCCTGTCTGCATCCAGTACTCAGCCTAATTCCTGGTTCATCCTGAACACAGGATGGATAAGGAATCCGTCTGTCAGAAGAATTACCGTCATGTAATTTTTCAGCACCATGTACAAGCAATTTTCTGAATGATGAAGCAGCCTTACTACAGAGTGTAGCATTGTACATTTTGTGTTTTGATTTCCACTAGCAGGTCTTCCCATTTTTCTCATATACTCACATCTACGAGCCAAATATCATCTTTACGGTTTTCTTTAAACCTAGGAGGGGAAAAAAAATGAAATCAATATATGATATATTTGAAAATAAGTGAAGTGCATGTATGAAACAGGTGAAGTCTACAATTAAGTTGGTATAAATTATACATACAAGAATTCTGTTTTGTTTCTTTCAGGGTGGGGGGAAGGAGGAAATAGTTATTTTTCAGTATTAAGATTGCCCCCACACACGATATTACATACTCAGTTGTACCAATTAGGTTTCTATAACTATTTGCCAAGAAAAAAAAAAAAAAAAGATAAAAAACAACAGAAAAGCAGTAAGAAATCAGAAAACACACAAAAGATATTTGATTAGGATATGTAATCTAAGAGGAAGAAGTATTTTGCAGCTGTTCTAGTTATATTAAATACTGTTGTTGACTGTTTAGAAAATGTTGCATTTTTATACATCAGCTGATACAGACTCTTAGAGCATTGGTTTACACTGTTAATCTTAGCTTTACTGAACATAGACTAACTAAATTATCTTTAATGTTAACATGCAAAGCAATTTTTATTCAACCTCCTTTAACATTTTACTTTAGGTGTGTCAGGTTTTTTATCAAAGGTGCACACAAGAAACCAACTTATTGGAATAAAAACGTTCAAGTTATTGATAAAAACCAGAGATACACAGGTACTATTGAATATTCTTAATGCTAGAAAAATAACATCTTAATGAACTGACTAGCTTTATTAACTGTAAATTTGTCACTAAATGCTAAAACTTCTAAAACAATAACAGAACATGATAAATCAAAATTCCTTATTACCTCTTGAAATGTTCCGTACACATTTCACTGAACTGTTGTCACAACAAGATCATAGAAATTATCACATTACTTAACTATTTCTATGTTGAGAATTAAATAAGCAAGAATTTTAATATAAGGTTTGGTTTTGTAAAAAATAGGCTTCGTAAAAGTGACTAGAACTAGGAGTAATGTCACGTGTTATAAAATACATTACACACATTCTTACTGTACCACTCTTTTGTGAAAGGAAATCAACATATATATAATTACTCAATAAGTGTGTGATCTACACTCCAAGTTGATATCCAGTTAACAGAAGTTATACCCCAACTTGTCAACTCCCAATATGCAGCATGCCTATAAATGGCTCAGAGGTGGTAAGCAGAATCAGAGAACATTTATTATATTTCATTTAAAGTTGAACAGACTTGTAATGGTCCATAACGGTTTTGAAGAAGTACTAATGCTGATGCTGGCCTAC
Source organism: Aviceda cuculoides (assembly GCA_035590195.1). Classification (NCBI taxonomy): domain Eukaryota; kingdom Metazoa; phylum Chordata; class Aves; order Accipitriformes; family Accipitridae; genus Aviceda; species Aviceda cuculoides. Next base: position 6,629,347 of record JAVJGG010000048.1, read on the forward strand.
TCTTTGAAAGAAATAATTCAGAAATCATTAATATAATCTAATTACAGCACTGAGTATTTAAGCTTCTTAGAATTGCAGCATTTCACTGGTAAATTCAAGTCTATTTTGTTTTATTGATGGCATACCAAGGTTGCAATTCTTGTACAGCAGAAAAGGTATTTGCAGTGACTAACATAAAACTGCTACAGGAAAGCAGCATTTTTAAGTCACAAAATTGCTTAGTTGACCACCTCACTAAAAATTTACTTCACCATCCTAAGTGCTACAGAGCTAATGAAAGAACTAGCTAGAGTCTAGTGTCCCTTGAGAATTCTAATGAAGCTCCAGCTAACTTCCAATTACAATGTCAAATAATTCGTTATGATGCAAAAGGCAGAAAGCAGCTATTGAATCATTAGATCCTGGGCCATGCTTCAATCTGGAGTATCACCTTTGGCTTGTAAAAGAAGAATGTAGAATGAAATGTTCTCCTCCCTCTGCCACAGTATGACTATTATGGGAGATTGCAAAGAGCGTTAAAGCATTGAGAAAGGTAGACTGAAATCTTGCAAAACCACTAGACAGCAAGGAAAAGGGGGAAAGAAAGGAAATGTCTGGAGGCAGAACATTTTTCAATGGAATTTAACAACTTTAGCCTAAGATACTGTAAAAAATACTGCAGTTCTTACAATAACAAATGTCAATCTTTATCACTCACTTACAAGCACCTATTTAATCAAATTCCACAGAAACTAATATCTGAAGTGTGACAAAAACCAACTATCTGAACTTATTCTAGTTTTGTTAATGTCGATGCCTGAACTATTAGACAGTATTAAGAAAGTTCAACATACTGTTGAAGAAAAATGGAAATCTCTCTACAAATGGGTATTTAAGCATTTTCTGAAGGTGCTGTTTCTAGGCCCTGTAAATACATTTCCAAGCACAAAATTTCAGTCTTTTTTTAACTGTCCTATGCAATCATCACTCCGTCAGCTGACACAGGCACAATCATACTGGTGGAAAGATGACATAGATGTTGCATATCCTTGAATCAAAATTATTTGCTCAAATACATACAACTTCCCAACATTTGGCACTACATGATCAAATGTTGTCTCAACCTCCACTTAATCCACGCACCCCACTTAATCATTAATGGTTAAAAGAAACCAGTGTGAAGCAAAACTGAAGACCAAGGCCACAATTCCAATGGCCTTAAGCCAATCCAGCTGCTCTTTCTATTCCTCCCTGTCTCTCTTCTCACCCCCCGGCACTATTTCTGATGCTTCTGTTCCCGAGTTGAACCACCAATGCAACCTCACAGACAGAAAAATATTTCCCGTTTTAGTCAGGTTACTTATCTGCTTCATTATCACACTGGAACAAGTCAGCAAATGTTGCAAGATGAGTACTGATCTGAGGCAGCCAGCAGTTCGATCAGCATAGGCTGCTAGGAACCATAGCTCTTATTCTGCATCCCTTCCACAGCCCAGTTGGGTGATGCTGGGTAACTTGCATCTCTGTTAGTTCTTCTCTGCTACGTGTTTTCCTATATCCTGTAAGCCTGGGAAAGGGACCTGCACCTTGTGCTAGTAGGCATTGTTTGCAATTACCAAAATTCAAATAAAATCCAAAGTTTTCAGCAACAGCAAAAACTCCATAATGTTTAGGCATCTATAAAATAGAAAACTTGAAACTTTCACCAGTCACTGCTCCCAATTTTTTTTTAAACTGTTTTCCTGACCTTTCTCATCATTTGCCAATTACCTAAAAAGAAAAAAAAAAAAAACAAAACAACCCACAACCTATCCTGAACAACTCCCCATTTAATTTTTACTCCCAACTGCAAATACAGACTTCTGTATAGTTGAAAAATCCAAGTACTCTAAAACAGGATTTTCTTTTATCAGCTATTTCAAAAAAGTTATGTGACTACAGAATTATGCTTATTCACTCCAAAACAGCAATTACATTTAAATTTATACCTGTGGAAACATAATATGGGAACATGACAGGGGAGCACAGATACACACTATTTTATTCACTTAGCCTCTTTATCTTCAGTCCTTGAAAATAAGAGGCACGTTTCACAAATAAGCTTTGAAAATCAAGTCCAAGCAGTTTCTGTGCTTCAGGTGCTTTTTTACAACACTTTAAACATCAGAGATGCTGATGTATCTCTCTTCAGTACCCCTTCCATACATTCTCATTCTCTCCCCCATAATTCCACTGTACATCACTTGATCCTATGATTATCTGGTCTAGCTGAATAAGCAATATGGTAAAAAAGTGAATGGTTTTCTGAGTTTTTAGCTCTATGATGCAGTTTAGCATGGATTGAACCCTCATGAAAACCTCACCTTCGACTGGCTTAAATTTACCATAAAGCAACCATCTAACACCACCTTCTCCTCCCCTACCAGCTAGTATTTTCTATACCTTCTGTTTCAATTCTAATAATTGTTCTGCTTTGTAACACTTTAGATCAACCAGCTGATCTGAAAAAAACAAAAATAATTTCATTTTTGGAAAGCTAGTTTTTATTAGAAACAGCAAGTATGTAGCTATCAAACTGATAAAGCAAGGCAGTACATGAACAATGACATACCACAACCAAGTTAAGGGCAGGACTACCCATTTCAACACTTCCAGAGTCTCAGGGCTAAATCTGTTGTAAAAGCACATTTTTACACCAGAATATAATTGCCACTTCAAGCAGCCATGAACTCTTCCTGCAAGCCTCCTTCTCTCTTCCATTTCTGGCCATGCATGAATGCACTTATACTCGTTCTCCCAGCTCCCTGTGGCAGCATACCCTACTGAAGAATTTAGTCAAACACGATCAGCTTTTAACTGGGGCAGGCATCAATCTACCAATACGTTTACTCTACCGAAAAGAAAGAAACAGCAAGGAAGCCTGAGAACATTTTTGGCAACAGCACCCATAATAACAGCTTTACAACAAATTACAAAATTAAAGTGTTCCTCAGCTTCATTAAATTGCACCTACTTAATACAGGCCACAATCTTTCTGCCATTCCTACTAAGAAAAAGACAAACTTTTCCAGTGTAGTTTTCTTGTCAACCACACTCTGCACGAAGCTATGTGTCTTGGATCATCCCCCCCGCAAACAGAAAAACAAAAGTTAATAAGGCAAGGCACCCCAGCACTTACGACTCATCTAGATCCTCCACAAAACCGGCTCCTGATGCCACCGCATGTGCAACCACTGCGAGATAAGGAAAAGCGTACCGCGAGTGATCTCCAAACCAAACCGGGGGTGCTCACCCACGCCAGCTGACAGGCTCACCGCCAGCGCGCCAGCGCACGTTCCCCCCACCCTCCACACCCTTCCCACAGCCCCAGCCTTCCCCGCTGCCCCGCACCGCCCGCCTGCTCGCCCGCGGCAGGGCTGCCCGCTGCTCCCCTCGGCCCTTCTCCCGCCTCCGAAGCCCACCGCTTTTCCTCCCCTCCGCCCGCCAGGGCACAGCCGGGAGCCCGGAGCGGCAGGCGGCCACCCAGCCGTTACCTGCCGCCCACAGAAGCCACCACCGCCGCCCACCCGCCGCTGCCATCTTGACAGGAGCCCCGGCGCGGCCGGAAGGGGAAGCGGCGCGCGGCGGCGCCGACCTTTCCCCCACTGCGCAGGCGCGGAGGCCGCCGGGGGCCGTTGCGGGCTGTTTGCTGGGCAGGAATGCAGAGGCGGCGGTTCTGCCTGAGGGGAGTAACGGCAGGCACGGGCCGGCCCGACGGCGGCGTGTCTCCCGCTCACCCCCGGGTCTCCGCGCCGCCGAAAGGCTCCCTCGGACCCGGGGGGGGGGGTAGTTGTGACACCCTCACCCTGACACAGTGACGGGACGCGGCGTTGGTGGAAGTTGTCATCTTCCCTCTGGTTTCGAGAGTTTCTGGTTTCGCCCGCCAGACTCTCTCATTCAGTAAAATCAATGCTCTGATTCCTTGGAACGGGAGTTTCGGCAGAAAAACGTGTTCCATCTGTATCTTTGCCAGCTGTCTTCCACCGGTAGAGCTCATCCCACGCCACTTGCTGCTGCTGCTGTGTTAGCAACCCTCCTTCAGCATGTTTATGAAAAACGGGCTTGCTCCCTGCTGCTTAACGTCCTTATCGTTCTCTTCAGCTTTCTTCAGTCTTTCAAACCTGTTGCAATCTTTCCTATCTTCAACTAGCTTGTCTTTTTTCCAGTACAGATCTGCAGGTCCTGGAAGGGCAAGTAATCCAGCTGAGAAACTTTTTTTTTAAAAAAAGTTCTGTTAAAGCAGGTCTGGGACTATTCAGCCTGGAGAAGAGAAGGCTCAGGGGGATCTTACTAAGGTGTACAAGTAGCTGAAGAGAGGGTATAAGGAAGACGAAGCCAGGCTCTTTCCAGTGGTGCCTGGTGATAGGACCAGAGGCGATGGCCTCGCGCTGAAATACAGGAGGTTCCCTCTGAACTTTAGGAAACACTGCTTTAGTGTGAGGGTGACCAAGCACTGCCCACCAGTCTCCCACCTTGGACATAGTTCAAAAGCCGCTTGGACACAGTCCCGAACAACTGACTCTAGGTGACTCTGCTTGAGCAGGGGGTTGGACCAGATGAACTCTGGAGGTCCCTTTCAACCTCAACCATTCTGTGATTCCATCATCTGTTCCTTTTCGGTTTTGATTCCTTCAGTATAAGTTCTTACATAAACCTTTCTCCCCTATCCCGGAGTTACTTTCCTCAGCTGTACTCGCAAATGTTTGAGGCCTTTGTTGGAGAAGGATAGGTTATTTCCAGTGACAGTTCAGTTCTTCTGAGTTCAGTGTTCAAGTGTCTTCTTCTAATGATAGGGTCTGCAAGCAGCAAACATTGCAGTTGCCTCACTTTGGGGCTGTTCCATGTGTGTGTGTGTGCACGCATGCATGTATCTATACATATGTAGATACACGTTCTCCTCTAGCAATAAAAATGAACTGTCTATTCATTATGTTCCTCACTAGCCCATACCTGGCCTGGTGAGGACCTCCCCTTCACTTAATGCTTTTTGGGTATATATGTTGGATTCATCAAATAATCCCCAGAGTTGTCTAGCACTTTGGAAAAGCCAACCACCGTATCATAGGTTTATTGGCTGAGAAATAGTTCAAGACCTGAGAGTTTATGCCATGGCTCACATTAGAATTCAGAACTATCTGACTCTGTCCTCTGGTAGATGCAACCTTTTCTTACCCATGTTTCACTGAAAGATTATGCAGTATTACACATCTTGATAAGACTATTTTAACTTTTTTTTTTCTCCTTCCCCTGCCCCCGTCAATAGGAGAACTAATAAGTTGCTAACATCTGTATTGGATAAACTATGAGAATTATTCACTGAACACAGAGAATTTGTTCCACAGCATTTCACTTTCTGTATACCCCCGTTAGCTATGTGGTGTCTGTATGCCTGACCAAATGAGAGCTGGCATCTGTTCTGATCCTAATCTAGCTGCTGTCTAGACTGAGACAATGAAAACAATTTACCCCATCAATCCTTTAGTGGAAAATCCATACGGGAGAAAATGGGAATAGGCAAGTAACTGTTAAATTGGTATAATCGTCTTCTCTTAAGCAGACAGTTCATTGTTGGTGTTAAATAACTTTTAAAGTGAAAGGAACATTTAATATAGTTTTGTATAGATTTGAAAAAAGCTATTTGCACATCCTTTAAGTCCTGTTTGTCAGCGCTTAAGTTTATTCTCTCAGCAAATAATGGAATATGATTGTTCTAACTTTTGCATTTTGTGACCCAAAGTCATCTTCTGCAAGCCTGTACACTATTATTCAATGATATTATTTTGAAATTGGAGTCACTGTTTATTTACACCTCTGTAACTAAATTTGTGTACACCCACATACACAACACTGTGCTATATTTATTTATACAATTTATAGTGCAGCTTTACTGCCTAAAATGCGATATGCATGTAAAAGATAGCTCTGGCACTGAAGCCAAGCGACAAATTATCGTGGGAAAAGCACGTGACATGCAAAAGACATAAATAAGATAATGATAGATGAGGTCTAGAGAAATCTCATGGGGGTTTTGTGTTTGTATTATTTCTACTATGAACATTTCATGTGAATAAAAAATATGGGTTTAATAGATTACTACTAATAGATTACTAAACTCACTGAAGTTTAGTGTAAGAAAGATAATTAGAGAAGAAAAGGGATGACTTTGGTAAATGAACTGAGCAGGAGGTATGAAAAAAAAAAATGACAGAGAAGGGTAAGAAGGGAACAGCACAGAAAATACTGTTGAAATCCTGGGAGGGACTGCAGGAAAAAGTGGGAATTGCAGGGAGATCAGCAATCAGTGAAACACTGGAAATTTAAAAGACAAATTCGTGTATAAGGTTTCAAAGGCTCCTTCCAATCCATATTGTGTAGGAAGATTTAATGGTCCTGCTGTCCCTGATGGTTCTTGTTTTGAACCTGATAGATGGGGAGGTTCAACAAAGACAAGATACAAACTTTGCCTCATGACCTGCTGAAGGCTGCTTTTCAGAGTTTTTTTGCTGTTTCCAATCTGTGCAGTTTGTCTGCTCTTCTTGCCCTGTGTGAAGGGCCAGGAAAAAGACTTATCTGTAATGCTGTCTAAATTGTACAGCATGGACGTATTTTTACTGGAATGCGTGGAATTTTGCCTCAACAGAAATAATCTCTTCCAAATAATTTTGTGTCTAAGATTCGTTAACATTGTAAACAGAATACCAAGGTTGGTTTTGATACACATAGGCTTAAATAAAATACTTAGAATATTAAAGTTCTTTGTGCACATCTTTATTATTATACAGTGAACAGTGTGTCTGCGACACCATGCTGAAGGAGACTTCCCAGCACTGACCAGCCAAGCATGAAATGTAGTAGGGAAGGGTCAGCCTAAAAGCACGGAGAGAGGATGGAAGAGTGGAAAGAAAGAAAAGAAAGATGGGGAAAAAAAGAGGAAAGAACACAAAATGAGAGCTTGGACAAGAACATAGAAGGCATACAAGAAGGTGGAAGAGCATGGACGAAGTTTTAGAGCTGGATTTGGTGGTGAGATAAGGCAACCTACATCAAAAGCTTGTGATAGGGAGGGAAGAAGTTACAAGTTATGAAAAGCCAAGAAGCTGAGGTGCTGAAGAGAGAACGGGTTCTATCTAGTGAAGAAGGCAAACCAAGGAATTCACTTGCCTTCTGATTTTGCCACCAGAAATACCTCTCAATGATGCTACTATTTTGGGGCATATTTTACTACTTGTCTTATATAAATTTTACTGTATATTTTGACTTCATTGTATATTATTTACTAAATACATTTGCTATTATAGAACATGAAACATGTAAAAATCAAAATGAAGTTTACAAAATGCTATTTCTGAACGTTTACACAAAGATTTTATACAAAATGTTTTCCAGCTATTCATGTTTTCCTTGCTGTTATGTAAAATCTGAGAATGTGTGGAAAAATATATATTTTAATTTTAGTAGAAGTAGTCCCAGAATTACCTTAGTAATTTCAAAATTAAAAGAGATTTCTTTTTGAAAGTATAGAAAAATATGTTTTCTACTACTTAATAAGGTACAGGTGTTCCATGCTTTGAGAATATTCACCTCCTTGGTATTTATCTTTTATCAAACAGTTAAGATTACAGTGCTCGCAGTTAAGAACTGTCAAAGACACATTAAGCAAAAGAAAAATCTAAATAAATACTACTCAAGTAGCTTTTCACATAAACCAGATAGACTGTGGCAGTGAAGGGGAAGGGAGGATGTGTACTTTAGTTTGAAAGTGGTAAGTGCACATTTGTGAGCAAACAATTCTTTTGTTATTACGTTTTTACAAAACACACCCATACACTTTCAAAACTACATGCCAGCTACACAAGTGTTTGCCTTCATGTGTAATACAAGTACTATTACAAACAAGAATATCAGTCACTGTATCATTCAGTATTGAATTTCATAATAGGCAATATGCAAAGTTATGCTGCTATAAATAGTTTATAGTAGTGCTGTTTATTACTCTTCCATTACAGGAATAAGCTGTACTGATATGTAGTATCTTCCCATAGTGACTGCACCTATGATAGCAGGCTTGTACCACTTGAACTGTGTCAGTACCTTCCTATAGATACAGCCTAAGCCTGTGTCGTAAAATGAACTAAACCAGTTATAGGGTTGTCATTAATCATAGTTAAATTCAAAGTAGTGATAAACTTGTAGGGAAATAACTTCACATCTAATTAGAAGAACAGCTAATTGCACATGTTCTGGTACCCTTTGGGGATTTTTTCACATGCTTTGCATGAGAATGCTTGCAGTTTTTTCAAGGTGCAACTTGACATAGAATCTGAATTAAAAACATAATTGTGATGGTATCAATACTGTTGACACTGGCAGCAGAATTTGGATGATCTTGTATTAACATTTCACCTTTCCATATAATTTTAGTTTTTAGAACAGCTTGAACTCATTCTTAGAGGGCTTTGAATTTTTTTAAAACATTACATTTTTATATTCCTTTTACTACAGAGACACCTGGTGGTATTCGGGTGTATTTACAAAAATAACATTTTCCTTTTTTTGTCTAGGTTTATTTTAAAGCTTGCTTTATCATTTATAATATATCACTTATATTTATACCCTCCTACATTATGGTACTATATCATTTGAAAATTAAATTGAGAACACTTACCTACTATCCAGTATGTACCAGATATTGATTCTCATGGTTGATCATGGGTATTTTTCTTGCATCTTCCCTATCAGACCTGTATGGAGGAGAGATTTGGGCATATTATAGGCTCAGTGAGGTAAAAATACATTTCTTCCAAAATTTAATGTTAGAATAATCAGTATTTGTTTTTCATGTTTTCGTCATTCAGTTTACATGTTTTGTTTCTGATTTGTCTGTTTTAAGAGATTGAAATGATGACCAAAAAGTTACATCAGAAGCAGTTTGGTGTCCAGATCAACATGTTAGTACATAAAGGAAGTGGTTTCTGCGCTAGAAGTGCAAGAACAGGACTATATTACCATAGAAAAGTTTTAATAATACTCCATGCATATCACATTTTATAAATAATAGGTAATTGCACAGCATAATAGGTAATTACACGGGATACTAATGTTAGATCTCTTCTCACACCACGCCCAGACTGTCAGGCACACAGCGTCAATCAGATCCTGCAGCAACAGCCACTGGTGTTACAGCAGCTTCTTCCAGTTTCCATCCCTGTAGCCATCCTGCCACGGCAGCTCTCAACACCCACCCACAGCAGGGACCTGTTTGCACAGCGCTGGCAGATTCATGACCTCCTCGTAACGCAGCTGGGTATAACCATAAGCGTCTGCAAGCAGGTGGACAGGCGCTGTCGTTCAGCCATGGCCTTAACCAGCAGCTAGGTTTGGCTTTTGGGTAAAAAAATATCCCCATCCTCTCTTTCTCTGTGGCACGTACTGCAAAGCAAGTTTTAAATGATAGGTATCTATATTTTACACAGGGTGGGGGTGGGTGGGAGTCAAACTGAATTTTTACAGCTAAAATGAATGCTATTCACTTCAGGGAATACAAGTAACATAGGAATATTCTTACCCAAATTTAGAATGCAGTTTCACAGCTTTTACCTTAGTGAAACAAAATTGGCATTGCAGTTATTTTTATTGGAAATTTTCTTTGTGGGTTGCTTTGGGGTTTTTTTCATTTGGCAGTTATCAGACCTGTGCCCGTGGTGTCATTTGACAATCTTTAAGGGCTAATTAACACAGTCTCTCTTTTCTTAATTAAAAAAAAAAAAAAAAAAAGTTTACAGACACTTGAAAGTGACTTTTTGCAGTACTTACAATTGCACTTCAGCTGAGGAGTAGTTTTCACATCTGAATTTCTATTTTGCTTAGTACAGTGGTTTTCTGTATGTTGCAACACTGATTTGATATAGTTAGAAACTCCAAGAGAATAATTCAGGCAAAAGAAATGTATGCAACTCTAGGGAGCTGTCCCATGCAAGATTTGTATTTAGTTTTAATATACTTTAATTTTCACTCTTCTGCTGGCTGCCAGAAAACTTTCCCATCACTCTGACTATAGGAACCAGAACAGATTCATGGTATTTTGGGGAGATCCAGAGGAAATGTAAAGAGTTACTCAACAGTATTTTCTCCCCAACTTAGCCACATCATTTCCTAGCAAAAAATATTCAGCATATAGGAGGAAAGAACAAGAAAACAAAAGAAAATATGCTTTAAATTAATGTTAGTTAACCAGCTGGTGGTGTAATTTAAGTCAAAACACATTAGTAATAGTGTAGTAAGATAAATTTAGAAGTATTCTTGGTGTGCAGCAGATGCTACCTTGCAAACAGGAACCTTGTAGTTGGAGTCAGTAGACAGGCAGAAAATTGAAATGACACATGAAAAAAGTTATTAGTGAATTCTTAAGGACCTAATTCAGAGTAATTAAAACAAAGATTACTTGTACATCTTGGTGATGTTTAGATCTGGCCTAGAAAACTGAATGCCTGTATTTGCAAATCTTGTTTTTCTTTAGCAAAGACAGTTGCAGCCAAAGAAATAATGCTTTTGGAATTTACATCAAGTTGTTTGGCAAGAAGTTCTTCTTTAACTTGATGGAACTGTGCAGAATCCAGGATCTGAGAGCAATCTTTCATTATTGTCATTCACTTAATGAGAGAATGGCTCCTAATGGCACAGAGTGAATTACTTATATGTCTCGCATGCTCTGAACCCACACCAGATGGAAAGTTAAACTAGAATACACTTTCCTGTTAGGTTTTATCAGGTTTTTTTTTTTTTTAAAAAAAAAGTTTCATTGTTTCTTAGCACTAGTAAGTAGAGTTATCTTTCCTATTTCAGACTTTTCAGTTATGTCAGTATTTGACATGATAGAGTTACTAAAGCAACAGTTCCCTGCTGATAAACAATGTTACACAGCTTTTCTCTGTCATCCTGATGATTACCTGATTAGGTAGTGTCATGTAAGCAATGACACTTGCATGTCAAGAAATTGCAAATCTAGAGGTGGAGCAGGAGCCATCTTCTGAGTGCCAGAAGTCACCAGTTTCCAGTCTTCACCTTCATGGGAGGCTCCATTTTCACACTCGATAAGCACAGACTCTGCCTGCACCCCCTTTATTACTGTTGAAGGTTCAGACTCTTGAAGCTGCAGGGTCTTGGAGAAGATCCAGTTGTTAAGGGATGTTATGAGTGACCATCACCTACAGGCACAGGGGTTCCTCCTGCATGGCCACTAGAGCCCAGCTTAGTGTGCCCAGACAGATGGGGATCTCCATCCCAGGCCAATGGATTTGGCTGCTGCTTTCCCATTTGCACATTCAACCAGCAGCAAAGCTGAATGTGTATCCCAGAGACATAGATGCCCAAAGGACACCGACATGGCAGGCTACACAGAGTGACATAAGCAAGGTGCTGCCTTCAACAGTACCTACATACAGGACTCACATAAAACATAAGTATAGATGGGCAAGTCTCCTTCCTCCTCTTTGGCTGGTAGAAGAAGTTCATTAATGAAAGCACACACCACTCTACATTCAGAACCACATGTACAGTCATAGATCTCTGTGGTGGGTTGACCCTGGCTGGGTGCCAGGTGCCCACCAAAGCCACTCAATCACTCCCCCTCCTCAGCTGGAAAGGGGGAGAAAATATAACAAAAGGCTCATGGGTCAAGATAAGGACAGTTTAATAAAATAAAAGCAAAGGTCGCGCGCGAAAGCAAAGGAAAACAAACAATGTTATTCTCTACTTCCCATCAGCAGGCGATGTCTGGCCAATTCCTGGGGAGCAGGGCTTCAGTATGCGTAGTGGTTGCTCCGGAAGACAAAAAAAATGCCCCCCCCTTCTGTCTCCCTTTACTTATCTTTTATATCTGAGCTGATGTCATATGGTATGGAATACCTGTTTGACTAGTTTAGGTCAGCTGTCCTGGTTATGTCCCCTCTCAAGATCTTGCCCAGCCCCAGCCTGCTGTTGAGGGGGGCAAAAATGTTGGGGAGACAGCCTTGATGCTGTGCCAGCCCTGCTAAGCAGTAGCCACGACACTGGTGTGTTATCAACACCTTTCTAGCTACCAGTACAGAGCACAGCACTGTGAGGGCTGCTATGGGGAGAATGAACTCCATCTCAGCCAGACCCAATACAGCCCCTCTGTCTGTCTGATACCACTGTCCAGATCCCAGGTCCTCTTACCTGCTCCACAGGTCTCGTACTCGCTGGGTTGTCCAGCTCTGTGCTCACTAGCAAACATGCATGTACTCACAGAGGCATCTCACAGGCACCCCAAATTCATGGGTCCCCCACCAGCACAGACCCTGTGCCCAAACCCAGGGCCTCCTACTCACCCTCCAGTCCAGCTTGAAGTTTGCTAGTGCATTACACACATACTCCCTTCTACAACAGGTTTGGGGAAGATGCAGACTCTGGTAACCCCCAGTAGCCGGCACCAGCCACATGGGCTGTGACCAACAGTCCTGCTCCAGCTGCTGTTGCTGAGCATCTCACTTGCTTTGCTCACCCCAGTCCCTCCCAGTAGCTGTGCCTGGAACACCCACCAGTCCCATCCCAGTGGCTGGAGCGGAGACCTCCATTCACTCCAGCTGCTGACACCACAGGCCAGAGGTGCCTGCACCCTCAGTCTGACTCTAGTTGCCAGCTCTGTCTGCACTCTCTGGTCCTTCCAGTAGCTGGCACACCAGACACAAAGTCTGTGGGACCCACAGAGATATTCCCAAGAACTATGCCCCCCCCCAGCTACTGAATGCTAAGACTCTTGCCTGCTCCAGTAGCTGGCAATAAACTCACTGACACCTGTCTCACCTGTAGCTGTCACCTAGCCCTTACAGCATTCACACACATGAGATATAGAGTGAGATTCCACAGAAAGATAGTTAAGAAAGGATTTAATGAAAGGATATGACAGACTGCAGCCACCAGGCACAGGGCTTGGTCAAAGTGCTCTGGCCGGTTGTTTTACATGTGACTGGTCCCTTTTATAGCCCTTTGTGTCTGTCTCCCATTTTGCCCCTCCCCGACCCTCTTCCTCTAAACATTCCTTCAACAGTTTTGCATGGCCCCACAGGCTGCCCTCGAATATCTCAAATCCTCATGTTCCTCTTGTTTCCTACTTCTTACCAGTTACAAGGTCCAGGTTGGCCCTTTCCAAAGCTGTGCCTGCAGTTTCTTGATGGCCCATCAGTTAGCAACTGGAGGCTTCTGGTCCTTGGCATTGTCTCTGTTATCCCTTGTTTGTGACCAGGTTTGTGTCTCTGTGTGCTCTTGTTTATCGTTTCCCCTTTTACTTCCCCTTTACTGAACAAAGAGTGATCAATGCATTGGGAAGGTCCTTGATCAGATGATGACCTTAATGAAGCAGGTGCTCTCCTCTTCCACATGCACCCTTACACCAACCTATTTCTCATCATCTCTGATGCCGCACAGCCTGGTGGCCTCCTCCTGCAGCTCCTTTGCTCAGTGATGAAATGAGCAGGCAGGCAAGGAGCCCATCTGCCCCTGCCCCTGCCCCAGCCTCAGCAAGAGGCTCCAGGCATCCCTGCAGCCACATCCCTGCAGAGCTGCAGCTCATTCGGGAGCTCGCTCCGGGTCGAGGCCCCTGCTGTGCAGGGTTAATTCCTCCAGTGGAGGTTGGGGACTGTGCCCTGTGGGACATCACCACTGCTGCTGAGCCCAGGGACGCTCTTCTCGGCAGAGCAGCTGTCCCTTTCTGTGGGCCCTTGTGTGCCAACTGCTGTGTCTGTCAGCTGCCTCCGTGGCAGTGCCCTGTGTCGCAGAGGGCAGAGCCCTGTCCCTCACCACTCACACCAGAGTGGATCTGTAACTGCTGATCGTGAGGGCAAGAAGCAAATACACCAGATTTGGTGCACTGCAGATTACGTAAAGATGCCAGTCGTTGCCTAGGGACAAATCGGGTAGGTGGAGAGGGTTACCGTCACTAGTGCCATCAAGGGATGAAGAATTCCTTCTGGGATAAATCATGTTCTAGCCAGCTGACACATGGCAATACAGTAACAGGCAGGTAGTGTTGAGATACAGCCTGTATAGAAGAGGAGTGCTCTGTCTGGACATGCTGCAGACCATCCTTGTTTGTTTATTTTTAGGACCTCTGTATAACAGTTTCATTAATCAAAACATAGCTGCCCTCTGATGACAAAATAAAGTTTACGTGTTTACCTGATTCTTTAGGTACAGAGAATATTTCAGATTTTCAAGTTTCTTGCTTCCCCCCACTCCTTGTTCCCATGTAAGTAACAATACGTAGATTCTATAAAGCAAAATTCTCAGAAAATCTTACAGCATTTTCCTGTTTTGGAGATGGAGAAACCAAGACACACAAAAAAGAGAAGGTAGGTGAGGTGTCTGTGCACTGCATCTTTAAGAGATGACCCAGAGTCCTGTAATAAAACCATGACAAAAGCCAAAACTAGCACCTGGAGTGCAAAATCACTAATTCTAACAAGTAGCCATTCAGCTACACGTCTGGGAAATAAAACTGCATTGGCCAAGGAAAGATAAATGCAAAGGAACCAGGGGTGTCTTACATCAAAGGGAGAATCTACAAAAATTATGCCAAGCGTCTTTTCTCCTGTGATAACTATACTGCCTTGAGAATAGTCACAGCATATGTGTAGAACTTACCTATGTTATATCTCAAAATTAGTGCCAAATATATCTGAAATACAAAGACTACATTTTCTATGTTTGAAATTTTGCTATATATGGCTTCATTCTTATTGCACCTACTCTTTAACCTGGACATTTTGCTCATAAATTGTCCAGCTAATAATAATGTTATTTTATATAATTTTCATCCAAAGAAATTACTTATGCCTGTGCAATCAAGGAGACAGCTTTAGTAGCTAAGTAGCTAGTAGAATTTTCTAATTACTCAATTGTTAATTATTATATTCACTATAGGGTGAATAATGAGATGCTAATAGTTTTCATCAATTTGCTTAAAATATACTTCTACCAATTTTGAATTTTTATGTGCCTGATTTAATTTTCATAATTAGTCATCAGTAAGCAAATCTACATAAATATCACAGCTATGGACATAAAATGTAATAAACAAGCATTTGTATTAGAGCTTGGATTTTAATTGTATTTGATCCTAGCAACCAAAGCAGTCAGTTACTATTCACAATTAACCGTATGCTCAGAATGCAGACTAGAAATTGCATAGATATAATTTTCCAGTTATGTAAAGGATAAATGGATGGAAATATTTTGAAGGTGTATTGTAAACAAAAGCAAAGAAAGAAAAAAAAATCAAATTTATTTTATTTAAATAGTTTACTATAATTTATTATCCTGATACCGTGAAAAATCACCCCTCACTAGGCCGTATTTCACATATGTGGAAAATGTATTGTCAACAAGACACTATGCAACATCTGCAGGAGGAATTGGAACAAAACATAAGTATAGTTGTTCTGTAGCTTCCTTATTCTTTCTTTGGCAACTCCACAGTTAGAATTTTCTACAATTAAAATAGAAAATTATTTTGCAGTTTCAGATTAAGGTGCCATATCAGATTAAATGTGAATAAAATAACTTCTTAATACCGACCACTGTTATTGTAGTACCTATAGATCTCATTAACCACACAAGAGTAATCCCATTTAGTTTATGCAAGTTATGTGTCACTATGCGTATGATGACCACTACCCTTCTTGAATTTGAATAGGTTAATTTGTTACTCTCGGGCTGCACATGTCTATGTATCACTGATTACCTAAGTATTTTCTTTCTCCTCCTTCTAATGGAGGGGTTTTGTAGACATACTGTAGCATGGGCTGTAATATGCTTGCATGGTGGAAAAAAAAAAGATGAAAAAAATAATTTTCATTTAATAAGAACAATGTTATATTGTTTTAGATGGACATGCAAGCACATTTTTATTTTCAATGGTTCTGACATTTTTGCTTGTTCAAGGGCCCTTTGACAAAAACAGTGATAAATTCCCAGGGTTTTTTTCTTTGGTGAAATAGTTTCTAAATTGTGGGTAATAGCAAACATCTGCAGAGCTCTATTTGTACAGCCAACAGGATGCAAGTAGATTGTGGGGTGCTAATGTAATAGCTGTGATAAAAAACAGACGCTGTATTAAAGAAAACCAACCTCTTTGGCTGGTAACTATCACGATTTCTGTATTGTATCTCTCTCTGTATACTTTCCGCATAAGAAAAGTCATCTTCTTTTGAAAGAGAGTCACCACAGTATGTTATGCGTAACTTAAACCACGTTACATTCACAGTCTTCCATGCAGGACGTCTTTCCATGGTTGCACGTGGCCAGAAGAGCTGAAGACTACCAGAGTGTCCATCAACAGCCCAAGCCTCTGAGATTGCCTAGCGCCAAGGGAGAAGCCCTCAGGCCACTGCGAGGGCTGGTGGCCCTGGCGGAAGGGGGGGGGGCGGGGGGGGGCAGGAGGACGGTGGGGGCTCCCTATGGGCCCATCCCACCCCTCAGCCAGGAGCAGGGCAGCCGGGGGGGGCACCAGGGCAGCCCCAGCCCCAGGCACTTCCCTGGGCCCATGGGTGGGCAGGACAGGGCTGTGGGAGCTGGAGACCAGCCCAGCTGGGGCTGACTGCTGCAGAGCGCAAGTGGGATTGTTCTGCTTGAATAGAAGGATACGGCAGAACCCACAAAGGTCGTTGCTGGTATTTTAAACATCCAAGTGGAGAACAGCCCTGTGAATTTTCTTTTAGAGCCAGACAATTTCTGTCACTAGACATCCAGTGCTGTGCTATGATGACCTTTGCTCTGTCCTAGCTTTGTAATCTCCCATTGTCCTGAGGTTAGAGGCTTAGAATTAAGGTTAATGTTTTCCCATGGTTTAAAAGTAAGATTTATTTTTCTTTAAAGTAATCTGAAAGCACTAACATATTATCCATCCTTTTTGGGTTTTGAGACACAATTACACATGCAAAAATTCAGCATTTGCCAGACAAGAGTTTCAATAACAAGAGAGATTTTTAGGATTCCATCCTCATGTAATTGACAGAAGTGTAATTACAGAAGAACTTTCTAAATTCTGTCCCAAAATACCAAAATTTCAAAAGGACACACTCATCTTATCAGGAAAATACCTGCACAAGGTACAGAATTAGACAGACAGTACAATATACATGAATAAAATATTACCGCTTTACATAACTGGTAGTGCACAAATAGACACACAGCTGGACACCAGGCTAAGGCCCCTAAGAAAAATTTCTCAGCCTATTTTTTACAGCCTGTGTAGAAAACAGCCTTGTTGCCAGATGTTTTGTTGAAGTTAGGTCTGTGATATCCCCTCTGGAATGATGGCCAGCATCTTTGTAACGAACAGCTTAGCTTATGCCTCAGCTTTCCAGCATCCCACTGATTTTCACAGAACTCTATGTCCTCCTTTTGGGCTTTGAAGCTGAAAAAGAAAGTAATGTTTTGTTGGCTTGTGAACCAGTCTGTCAACATCTCCGGACTGTAAATTACGGCATGCTTGCTACAGTTTGCTTGGATTGGCAGAAACTAGTTGTACACATGTCAGCATCCTGTGATTATTAGCAGCAGCAGAAACTGGAAGAGCTAACATAATAAGGGATTAAATGAGATATCTGGTAAAAATCTTTTTGAGGGTTGCTGTTATTTTGTTCTGATTCTTCCATTCATGTGAGAAATTATTCTGCTTTTATTGACCTGAAAACATGTTCTGGTAGGCAATCTTGTTTGAATTTAAAAAAAATAAAAAACTAACTCCCAGCATTTTTATTTATACTCTTTCAAATTTATTTGCTTGTTTTGGCACTCTTTTTGTCTCCTGTATCTAAGAATTGGGTTTCTGCCCATTTTTTTAAAGATTCTAATCTGACAGAGTCTAGGAGTCTGAATTCCATATCGTGTCATTTGCTTCCTGTGTGACATACATTGTATTAATTTACTTGATCTGCAAAGACACAAAAAATATTATCGTAAGGTTGTTGTGGGATCTAGTGTTTTTAAAGCGCACTAATCCCCTCCATTGAGAAATCTCATAAGAGAAAATTTATGCTGTTCAGAACATTACCTCTGAAGAATATGAACATATAAACTACATATAAAATTAAAAATCTCACTCTGGGAAGATTTACTTTGGCTTTGAGTTAAATAAATCAATATTATGTATGATCCGTAGATATTCCCTACATTATACCAATACCAATATGAAAAAAAAGGATTAAGGAGTTTAAGTTCTTATACAGTGAAAAGGCAATGTGGGAGAAGTTGACACATTACATGAAATAAAGTTTTTGTAATTTCTGTCATTCCTTTATCCCAGATATAAATTTCCCCTGATATCATTACTTATAAAGTATAGTTTAACATATTTTTTTTATTTGTAGTAGCATCTGTCTTTTTTAAGAATAGTTTTAACATTAAACCTCATAATACAATATGGATGAATTTGAAATATCCATGAACATCAAGGAAAATGTGAGAGGCATGAGTCCCAGGTAAAGTCTGCAGTAGGATTTAAAGGACAGAATGTAATAACCTGCTATGCCAGAGACTTTCTTTCTGAGAAGTCACTGTGTATTAGGGTCTTAGTTTCAAGAAAGGGAAGTAGTGTGCTAACATAAATTTCCAAGAATTTAGATATTCTGAGAATCTTATGTTACCTTACCTGCAAGAATTTCTTAACAGGATTTCATCAGAAGGGTGTGTGTCACTCCATGCTGATTTAGATGTACTTTTATTAGCTGCTTACACTGAGAACTTGGATGCCAGTAACTGAAAATTAGTTTCTATAGGGATTCTTCCATAGTGTTGTTAGATGAATACATGGTGTCTAAAAACTTCAGTTTTCTGGAGCTATCGTGCCTTAGTCTGCTTTATTTTCATGGAAGACCCACACCAAATCCAAAGAAATGTTTTTCAGCAAAATGTTTTTCACTGAAAAAGCATGTCAGAAATAAAACTGTTGATGCAAAAGTGTTGTCTTCAGTTAACATTTCATAGGTACAAAGAAAAGGGGGGCTTAAATTCTAAAATGGCACTATTTTGAAAATTAATAAAATATCTACTTTTTCAGTCACTAATTTTGAATTTTGAGATGTCTACATAAGGACATTAAGTGCTCTTATTTTATCCTTTCTAAATTTTTTCTCTATATTTTCACAGTTGATTGTTAGAGATTTCTGGATAATAATTGCTTTTTAGTCTAATTTCTCACAGGACAGGAAAATATTTTGCTAGCTGTAAAATGGACACAGCGTCCTTTCTTAGAAGCTGAAAACCCTCCTCTGTCTTCACTTCATTTGGGCAGCTTTCGCCACCAGCAGAGACTGTAGCAAGGTAGAACCGAGGGGTACGAAGGGGTCTTTTGTTGGATAATAGATGTGATGGCAGGCTAGAACCAGCAAGCTCCTAGGTTAGGTATTAATGTGCTTGTAGTCCCTTTGAGAGTGGCTGAGTCCTCGTGAGCCAGACAAGCTGGGGAAGGGCCAGACTCTTCCAAATGGGCTGACCTGCCCTGCTGCTGCTGAGTTACTGTCTTCCAGTTCCCTGGGGCTGGCAGGAGGGAAAGGTCTTACAGTTTTACGTCAGTACTTTTCCCTTTGAGCCCTGGAGCTGTTAATGGTTGCTGCTTCAATGGTTGCACTTCCATCTGTTTTTACTTTCCTTATCTTGCCTAATTTTAGCTGGTCTGTTTTCTCACACCTAAACAAGAATTTTCTCAGTGAACTGGAGCCAAGGTCAGGCAGAGGGGCCATACAAACTAGGGCTGTGGATCTCAGACAGCTGAACTCCACAGCAGAGGGTCACACAGCAATTAAAGAGAGAGGTTACTGTGAGAAAAGCACTGGTACAGAAGCCAAGAAGGCAGTGAAACAAAAAATCAAAGCCAGAGATGGGAAAAACAGGCAAAGGAGCATAGCATAAATAGTTTAAGACACAGGTTTCATTGTATGAGTATGATCTATTCAAAGTCTAGCTTCGAATTTCATGTCCCTGCATGCAGGTATGAAGTCATGGCCAAGTGTCAAGGTACGATGATGAAAGATAACTATCAAAGGTATCAAAGACAATTACATCTTTTTAAATTCATGTAGTAATTAAGTTGACTTCTGTAATACGGTTTTATTTTATATTGATTTAAAATATCCAATATTGACTGAATTGGAAAAAAAGACACGATGAGATGCCTTGTGTCATGGCCCTGAGGCACAGCCAGCCCTGCCTCTCCCTGCCCACCCCCAGGGCTCCCCCCACCCTGCCCACAGCCCAGCACCCCACTGCAGCCCCTGCCCCAGCGACGGCCCTGCCAGCCCGGCCTCCAGCTCCCCACAGCCCTGCCCTGCCCAGCCATGGGCCCCACCGAGCCGGGCCTACCCAGGGGCTCATCTCCCTTCCTGGCCTTGGCCCGTCCCTGTCCCCATGGAGGTGCCCGCTGCCCGGGGCTGGGGCTGCCCTGCTGCCCCCGGCCACCCTGCTCCTTGCTGGGGTGGTGGGACGGGCCCTGGCTGCCAGGCCCTGCCCTGACTGACCCATGGGGAGCCCCTGCCACCATCCTGACCCCCACAGTGCCCTGACACCTTGCACAAAACTGTATTCAGAGAATATTAGAGGTAAAAAGTCCTACGCACAGGACTATTCATCAAGGCACAGAATGTCTAGAAGAAATATTACAGTCTCATAATGAATATATTAGCACCGATTCAAAAAGCAGGTGAAATTTAACCACGAGGGAGGTAATATAGACCAGTCAGTACTATTGCATTGATGCTCAGGACGTTATTTTCTTTCCTTCATGGTCCTGCTGCTGAGATGCTTGTAAGTATGATAAAGTCAAATAACTTTCCACCTAATTTCTCTATGGGAAGATGAGGATAACGATACCTTTGCTTTTGTTGAAATCTGCTTTGTAGATATTTGGGGTTTTTTGCTGAGATCTGTGGAGGAAGAACTGAGATCTACTATTTCATACGTATGCATGATATACCCCAGCCAAAATCTACTGAAACAGTTTCCATAATTATTGTGCTTTACAACACACAGGTTGGATTATTATTCAAACACCTCTGTATTGCCACAGTCTCACAGCAGGTTCAGGCTGGGTGGAATTTGGTGAATAAGACTGTTCATCTTCACTCTTCAGTGCCTGCTCACAGTGTTCATTTCTGGAAACGAACCAGTCAAGAGTTGTGGCTTATTCATTATACATTATTTGATTTGTAAGCTTATTTTGATAGTACAAATGCTTTGTATGATCATACAGTAATGTTGAGTTTGGATACTATAGTCTGACTCACAGTGCATTAGGTACATAGTGTTCCACAGAACAGCAAAACATTATTTGTTACTAATTTTTAAGTTTTGTAAACATCATTATGGATAAATAATTTACAAAGTTACTTAACTGTTTATCAATATTTCCTTGGTACCCTTCATTTGAAACAGGTTATTCTTAAGCCCAAGTTCCTGTACCATTTTCTCAGCTTCACTAGTCAGCTCCAATCAGGACTCTCTTAACTAAACCATAAAAACTTTTAATAAAACTGACATAGGAGCCGATTTAATCTTTTCCCATGCAGGAGCCACATAGAGTCAAGTTGAAACAGGATGTGTTTCTAACTACCTGGAAACATGTATCCCTTCCAGAATGTAGCCATATAATTGCGAAAAAAACCCCCAAAACATCTGAAAACACTAACACGTGTATGTCCAGTCTTCAAAAGGTGGCAGAACTGATGTTTTTCACATGTTTGGAAATGATAGCACATGTGCTGAGAATTGTCCCAGAACATTTTTTGCTGCTGACTCAGTTTTATTAGGAAGTTAAAAAATTTCCCATTTACAACATTTTTTTCTCTTTGTATTTTGCCATGGTGACAAGAACCATCTTTTCAGTGTAACTATAGCCAAGGTTTCTTTGTCAGAATCTGAATCTGTAGTTTCATACCTGATTAGATTTATAAACAATGACTTCTGCAGCACAACTCTGGCTCCAGAAGCAAATATTTCCTAGAGGATGTTTGATCACTATCAGAACAGAGACAAATAGAAGGAAAATAGTTATTTTAGATATTATATAAACAATAATGTGTACAAATATATTCTCAAAAATTCTAGTTGTTACCATAACTCAAGACAGTTCAGTTTTGCAAGCTTGCAAATTGTTTTTATCATAGTATATCCAGAAGATTTTATTTAAGCAAAGATTTTCTTGATTTCAGCACAATTTCATAGAGATAACATAAATACTTTTTAATAGAAACAGGTAATAAAGCAGTGTAAAATTCTCCATTTCTCCTATTCTAGAATATTAATATTAGTAGCAGAAAAAACACCTGAGCTAAGTGTAGTTATATGCTCACAGGGAAAAAAAAAAGAGATACCAGAATAACTTCTAACTTTACTTGTAGCCTACTTCAGGAAACACATACCAGAAAGCCTGATTGTAACTTCACCCTGTTTAATATTAGATAACCTATTCTCCTTCTGAGTTGTATTCAGTTGACATTTACCAATGTCAATTTGTTTGTGTATTTAATTATGTAAGTATGGCAATTGACATATCATAGATATATTAGGAGAATTATAAAATACATAAATGCATAAATATTGAGTAAGAAAGACAATACTTGCATGGGTGGTTAACATTTTGTATTAGACATTTTTACATTGTGGCAATAAGAAGTCACCTTTTTGGGCAAGCTTTTCTAAGATATGTTACCTCTCCCAAAGATCTTCTTTCATACATTTAGGTGATCATGCATCTAACAAGGGGTTTAGGAGAACTTGAACAGGAAATCTAATTGGCAGAACGCAAAACTGTTCAGTGCTTGAAACATTAAAAATACTATCTTTTGTAAGGTAGGAGCAAGCTACTACCACTTCTTTTGTTCTGTACATTATCCACTTTCCTCAAGTGGAGTATTTTAAGATGACAAACTACATCAGGTCTACTTTTCAAGTTGCAGCTGCTGGCACTGGTTGACAGTGATTCCTTTGCAGCATAAAATATCAGCATAATCATAATCTTTTCTGGTTATTAGCCTCAGTTAGAATTTGAAAGGTTCCTATTGATGTTCTTTCTGACTTCAGTTAAATCTAGTCTTTACCTGGCAAAGAAAATATTTTTAGTTTAATCAAGCATACCTCCAATGAAATAGCTCATAAACTGTACTAGTACAAATTAACTGTGTGCTCAGCCTTATATAAAAACACATGGAATGAACTTTAGGAGAGGAAATTTTGCCATGCATCTCCTTGGTTTCATCTAGATATATTGCACAAGTCAGAGAGAACTAAGGGGATGTATTAAGTGACTGGGAGAGGATTGGAGAAACCTAGGGCTCTAGTGCAAGGCACTTAGACCAAGGCACCTTTGGCAGTTCTACCTTCCCTGCCAGAAAGGATCTACAGTTGGCTGAGTGTCCCCACAGCTTCCCAGGGACAGCCGCAGCAGGAAATGCAGTAAAAGCTAGTACCAATGCAGGTGTTCTCACTCAGCATGAAAGTCAGACAGCTACAGGATTACAATCTGGTGAAAGCAGTTTTTCCAGTTTCTCTATCTTTCTGCTCGTTAATTAAGTCTTGCTGACCCATTTCCACATATTGCTCAGAATTTCAAGCTTTGGAAGATAGTAATCTTTTAGATGAGATAAAGTAAGGTAAATGTGCTCTGAAAGTTGTATCCTACCTTTAATGTGGAAATGGTAGAACTTGGCCTTGGAGGCCACAAGGCACCTGTGTACATATAAGGTATGTTCTAACAGTACGTGATGTTGAATCTGGAAAACTTAATAACTAACGACTATCAGGTCAAAATACAATTTCATTTAGATTTATAAAACAGAATTCATGAATTATTAGCCAGATGTCAGATCTTGGTGCACATAAAGAAGAACAGTTTAAAGCCAAAATCATGTGGTTGATTTTGAATAACCAGATGTCATGCATCTCCTCTTAGGATTCAGTATTTGCTAAAGCCAGTAAGGAAGAAAAAGCTCATGTCAAAGGTGTTTTTCTTATTTCATGAGTACTTTTTTGAGCATGAAGGCATATTAGTATCAGGATTATGAATCTTTTTTATTTATTTGTATTGTCTCAACCTTATATACTTGTATATTCTCCTTTCATTTATACACACAACTTTCAGGAATGGTAATCAGGTGGTAGTAGGTTTCATCTCCTATATCAGTGAATATCAGCTTGCCATTGAATTTATCTTTTCATGTAAATTAAAATACTTTGTAGCCAGACTATAAAATTCATTTGAACTAAAATATATCCATGGTCATATGCATGAATGTGTTGGGGGGGGGGGTGCATTGGACAGATAATTTAGTCACAAGACACATAACAGAACGCTGCACTTATTTGTAAATAAAGACAAGGCTAAAACCACACATAATTAAAACTAAGAAGTTAACTTCTTCAGTTTGACCTCACTGGGTTCAAATCAGCCATGGATATCGAAAAAAAAAATGTAATCCCATTGCACAGAAAATATGTGCATATGAAAATCATCAATAGAAAAAGAAATTATCTATCTGTCTTTTAAATCTGGTAATCTTTTAGAGTCATGGGACTGTTGACAACTAGATCAGTCAAGTTCAGGGTTGCCAACAGGGTTGCCTATTTAGCCAAAGGGAAACAGTGGAACTTTTACCATTTACTTTCATCAGCTGTAATTCTTACTGCGAGCTGAATAAAAATAAGTACTGACAATTTAACAGAAAGTGGCATTGTTTCTTTTTCTTAAGAAAAAGGTTATTATATCCAGTGTTCTGAGAGCAGGATTGTAGTTGCTTTTCTAAATGTCACATGCATTAGACAAAATTAACACTTACTTGGAATGTTTCTTGTTTTGCTTATTTGAGAAGTCAATGATTTCCACTTCACTTGATGCCATCGTCCCTTCACAATACTGTCTACATTTCAATTTAACTACTTTAGCTTAAAAAGATAAATACTTGTGTAGTTTTGAGTTGCAATCAGTAAGGCATTCCTACTGTCACTAAACCTTTTCATTATGGTAAATTAAATTGTTACAATATATCACATAATACAGCAAAATATCAGACCGGTATAATGGTAATTTTTTGTTTTTAAAATTTATTATATTTTCCTTTCTTACCACCTTTCTGTCTTTAATAGCTGTCTTGGAGGGTGCGCAGAGAGGAGAAGAAGAAACAATAAAGGTGCAAGAGAAGTTGTATATTGAATTCCTCTGCCTCTTCAGAGACATATCACCAGCAAAATTCTATAACATTTTTTATACAGATCCTTTGATCTTTGTAGATAAAAGCTTTAGATGTACAGATACAATTAAAAATGTCCTTTGATATTTCCATAAGACTTTTTGCAATTAATGAATTTCAACATTTTTCAAGACTATATTAGCTAGACAATTTCAACTATACCTTAAACCTCTAAACACTAAATGAATTCATACTTGGCTAAGGTGATCAGTCAAAATGATGCTGATCCTAGCCAAACTCTGACAAGTGAAAAGCAGATCACCTGTTCAGGTATTAGGCAGGCTGTAATTCTCAGTCCCTGTTTGTAGAACAGTAGAACTCATCAGGCAGTAAAAGATTTAAAGCTTATCACTGTGACAGACTGATAGTAGCCACCAGCCATCTAAAAAAATAAATTTATCAGTAATCTAAATATTCTTGTATTACTAAATTAGTTTATTGATGGTTTCTGTTTCCAATTCTGATATCTGAGTTGCCGTGCATATTTCTTCTCATTGCAAATCCATATTTTTGAAGGATGTTTTTAATTTACAACAACACAGTTTTTAGTGATTATTAAAGCTGAGTCTTCATAGCTAAATTATGAGAGGTGGAGGACAGAACTCCTTTCGTGTTAGAAAGTGATCTCTTCTCTACTCTAGCACTGATTTTCTTTAAGCAGGGAATGGAGTGGAGATTTAGCAGAACAAGGAATGGAAAAGTGTCACCAAAGTTCACTTTCTGAGTGGATGCTTGCACTGTAAGATGAAACTTTTTTTTTTTAGACTTCAAATAAAGGTGCTGCTGTAAGGTTGGAGGGATCCTTGCTTATAGATACTTTCATACACAATTTGGTTGGCTTGCTTTAGTTTCCTCCTGCACACACACACTTTCCGTATGTTATTCCCACCTTCGTTTAACTATCCCAAATAGTAGAATGAGGGATTAAGTTACTAATATTTTAGATTTTTGAAAATTATCCTTGTAGCTGCTCACATTATCTGTCTGAATTGCATTAATGAGTGAAGTTTCTGCAGAACAGTTTTTATTCTGTTTCTCTCTTGCTTTCCTGCCCTTTTCTTCTTGTTCAGAAGAAATGCTAGCCACCAGCTTGTGTTGAGTTAAACAGTACAGAATGTATTTCTTTGGCTTATCTGTGATAGGATCTCGAATATTGGGAAAGTTCATCCTTTCATTTCTTCTGGTCATTCCTGTGCTTATGTATAATGGAAAGCCGCTAAGAATAGAAAGAAAGAATTAGATTAAGCAAAATACATTAGTGAGAGGATACTCTGACGCAGTACAAGGTTGTGGTGAGCAGTTTGCTATTGAAAAAGGTGAAGTTAAAATGTAAAAGAAACTGTTAAATAAGAGAGTAAATATTTTTAATGCATACACATCACTCTCTAGTTCTCCTTTAGAAGTGACGAAGACACGTAAGTCCCCGAGAAGCCCAGAATGCAGGTAGTAAGCAGTGTCCTTTTCCATTTCAATAAAAAAGTCATAAAACAACATGGACAAAGCTCTAGTCTCATTATTATGGAAAATAAAGTTTAAACTGGACTCAATTCCCATTGAACATAACCATTCAAAATAAAATTCAATCAATTCAGTCGTAATCTTAATAATTTCCTGGGAAATGGATGTACTTCTCAGGCTAACCCATAGCAGTTACTTCCATATATGTTAGCTTTAGTTCTCTCAAGGGTACAGTTAGAATGGCTTAGTTTACCAAGGGGGTCCTCATTACTGAGGGATTACGTGGAAGAGTTTTTTAAAAAAGAGGTACTGCAAGAAGTGTGCGTTATCTTAGATGCAAGACATGTGTGACAATCTTGACCCTCAGCTGCATCATGCTGTCTTCATGGGTATGCATCTGTTCAGACCATTGCTGACATGTAAACTTTGAAATGTGAATAGAGATGGCTGTGAGACTCTATGCAAAAAGCCAGATAAGTTGTGCAGAGTACTTTTAATGAGGGGCTATTTTTAAACTATAGTAAAGATTCCTGTCTTTAGATTAATGTCAGCTCTCTTTTACAAGCACTTTAGTACATGGTATGATGTAGTACTTGCAGCTTATTTGTAACATAAGTACATCTACAAATACTGTTCCTGCTGTCATAATTGAGAAGTGATTTGCACCACGGCTTTAATTCAAGACATTTGCCTGACACTCTGCCCAGACCAATGCATTCTTTTATTTTATGCTCTTCAGCAATACTGTAGGAAGTAGTATGTGTATCTTTCCATGGTATGGTCTTATGCCATATATAGTAGTCCTGGGTGATTAATGTTTGTTTTGAAGCTGTGATTAATTTTTACAACAGTAACAGGTAGGTTAACGAACAATGGAGTAAAAGCTTGCAAGAGGAGATCCCTGTTTTTCTCATTTGGCTGCTGAGAAATTACTTATTAACTAAAATTAGTTACTGAATTATACAGAAGAAGTACATTTTATCATGTTTTAGTGGTGCAGAATAGCCTTGAGTAAAGAAAACTGCAAAAAGTTAAAAGTATTCTATTGTTGTAAGTATTATTTGTGTATGAAAAACAAATAAACAAAATTACATTGATCCAAACCCAAAAAACAGACTTATGCTTGGCTTTCTACATAGAAATGTGATCTGGATTCTAATTTTGATTTAATCCTGGGTAAGGACAACTGACCTAATCAAAGTCATCACAGGAGTGTGGAGCAAGGTCTTAAATACATTCAAACTTTTCATGGCCTCTTTTACTGCTGTTGACCTATAAGCAGTGCTAAGACACTAAATTTCAACATCTGTGTGCTGCTGATGTTCACCTTCATTTTGGACTACAGGAAAAAAATCAGGAACACATCTTTTTTCAGGTGTTATTTATGATCTGCTGATTTAAAGACCTAATTGTGATAGCTTCTTTTCTGAAATAGATACAAATGAAGTCCAGATATTCAGAAACCTAAATGAAAACATTCTTTTTATTAGTAACATAGAACCTTCAATCTTGCCAAATTTTGTCACTTAAAATGCTGAAGGTACAAGATGTTTTCATTACTGAGAGTGGCAGTCCTACAACCAGAGAGACACTGTTGCTTGTAAAAGTGAATAAACCATAACTTTCTAACTCAGTAACTGTATTTACAGTGATTAAAGTTTTTGTGGCAGTCACTGTTGCTGTTTGAAAATTGAGTACCTGCAGTAATGCTATCCTAGTAAAAGAAATAACTACTTTTAGATCAAAAAGTAAAATTATGAGTTTTCATTTACTGTGAAAATTTGGAAATAATTGGGTTTTTGGAATGGGTTAGGTGGTGTTTATAATACAAATTTAGACATCTTCCCTGCTTTAGGTGTGGTCTGACGAAACACTAGTCACATCACGTTGCTGTTACAATCCTGTCTAGAGCAGAGGTATTCTTGCGGAAGATACTATTATACTTAGGTTATAGGAGGGGGGAAAAGAAAAGGGTGTTTCTAAAGCTGTACTTATTAATAGCAGTCACATTCTAAGCATGCAAAGTAGTATCTCATCCTGCAGCCTTCCCAATGTGATGTTGGAAGATACACAAAATTCTTGTACACTTCATTAAGGTATTTGTCAGTCTTTTCTGAAAAAATAAATTTATTTTAAAATTGATATCTGAGGAAAACAAACCAAGATATCTGAGCATACGAATGATTCATCAAGAAACACATTCTCCATAAAAATGTGAGGCTTCATAATTTTTATTACAGTGGGGGTCTTTTCACATTTTTCACCAGAAATATATGTAGACATTGCTTGATTTCTTTATAGGAATATGTTGACTAGTACTGATTCAAAGTCAGAATTTTATTTTTGATTGAAGGTGATGAAATGAAAAGTTTTGCTAAGTCTCCATCTTCTCTGCACCCACATATGCATATCTTTTAATCAGTGCATCAGGGAACAAATCTAGAATTCACAGCAGTATCACACCTGTGTGCAGTTAATGAAAGGTTTGGCAAGGCAGCCTCTCCATACACTCTGGTAACACTGAAGAGCAAGAATAACCATATGTCTTTGACTTGACTCCTTCTAGTTTTTCATATTGAAATTTGAGACTAGAAACAATATTTTTTCCTTCATAAAAAAAGAAACTGCTTAATTTAGTCTTAATTTGATTCCATTTAAAATTCTTCTAAGGTACATTGCTGCTATTTCAACATTACATTAATTCAACAGTAAATTGTAGTCATAAATTATTAAGTTATATTAGTGTTTTCTCCATCAGATGTACCAGAAATTTTTAATGATATTTTTATTGAAACTTTATCTGGAAGCTATTTTGCTGAGTTATTTATAATGTATTGAAAGAAGGAACATTTCTGTTATCATTCAGTAGAAAATAATACAAATATCACAAAAGAAGAACAATTCTTTTTGCATTTTTACTTCTATTTCTCACCTTAAAATTGCTAGAGTGTTGTTCTTTTGCAAATTCCATAGTTTCTTTTAAAAATAACCCTCAAGCAGTAAGGAGACACCTGGAATAAAATGAGGAATAGTTGAAATAACTGAGCTGGCTTCTCCTAGTTTTGTTTGTTTGTTATTTAACCATAAAATGCTGAAATTTTACTACCATGTGAGAATAATTTCCAGTGTACAGGAATCTTCAAATGTAAAGCCTACTTTATAACCTGCTCTGTTTATATTTCTGGATGTTGGGAATCAGTAGTAGTTCTGCCAAGCTGAGGCCTGTTGAAGTATACTTAGCTATAATAAGCATTCCAGTTTTAGGTGTTACATGTTAATATTCCCTAAAGAGTGTAATGAATAACAGATAGTGAAGTTTATATTTACAGTGAATCTTTAAGAACAAAAGTAATTTTACCACAACTTTGCTATACGTGCTGTGAAGTACTGAATAGCCTAACACCAGTCAAATGTAATATGTAGTTTTTCTTGTCTCACTTCTAATAAGCAAAGAAGAACTTCAGTCAGCAGCACAGACCTGTACAAGATAAATTGTCTACGTTTATCTGCTGTAACTCTTTGCACCTGTGAATCTATTTAACTTGTATAGGTGAAGTCAGAACTGGACTAACAAGCTAGGCAAAAAATTACCTCTAGATAAGCTTCTTCCTGTTGTGCTTTATTGCTATGCTAGAATAAAGCTAAAGGTTTTTTTGCAGATGTTGTTGTTTGATGTTGCTTGTAAGTTTTATGTTCTGTTTTAAAGTTGCTTAAGTAGGAGAGAGGTGTTAAATGCATAAGTGGTTTTATTCATGTAAACCTGTTATGCCTGTGTGTAGCCTGTCGTCTGCTTTGAAAGTTTTATGAAAAATACCCTTGTTATGTGATGATAATTTTCTTCAAAGATCACGGCTTAAGTTTTTAGGTTATTGATAATGAGTGATGTCAAATTAATACTACTGAATTGAAAAAATAGAAGTAAAGCTTTGTTATGATTGCTTGTTTAGTACATGCTAGAACTTAAAAGAAAATGGGGGAAAAACATTATCCCTCTTTTACATTTCTGATTTTAGAGAGAGATTGTAGAAAACAGTTACACTAATTGGATCTTCTTCCTAGTCTGTGTATCAAAGAAACAGAATTATGCCATGTTTTTCCACACCGACTGGTCTATACACAAGACTTTGTGGTGTCTCATTTCTGGTGTTTTTTGTTACTGACTTATCCCTTCTGTAACTAACTATATCTTCCTAGGTTTGCTTTTTTATTATGTAAGTTTAGGCTTTGCTGTTACTGCAGAGATGAGATTAAAAATTATATCATTTTTTTGCCCTTATCTTCTCCTTCGTGCTTTGAAGGTACCTTCTACTGTCACTTGTATGAAATTGTGTGGGATAATATGAAATAATAGTAAGATTAAAACCAAGTTTTATCAACAAAGAAGAACTGACCTCTTTATGTGTTTTTTGAGAATACTTCAGGAAGCCCAATTTCAAAAGGTTCCAATTTTAGCGCTTCACACCCCTTCCTATTTTCCAATTTAGCTGATAGGAATGTTCTGATTTATTGTTATTTGTGCTTGAAGTGCTTTATTGGTTTTGGCTCAAACAGTAATGTGGTTTAATTTCTTGTATCTGCTAAGGAAATTGCATCAATATAGTAAATATTATTAACTTCTATGTTTTGAAAAAGACTTGCTCTAACTTTCTTCTTTGAGACAAATTAAATAATCTTCTTCATTGGTTTAGTAATCCTGAAAAGGATCAGGTCTTTTCCTCTGTGACCCCAAAGGGGTGGGTCTTGACATTTCAAAAGTCAAAATTTAACTTTCATGTTCTGTTAATGCTTCTCTGTGGATCTTGGAAAAAGCAGGTCAGGCATGCTGCCAATGTTCAAATGTACCCAAAGTGAAGGGAGTCTATCCCACACTAGTGAGGGGTGCAACAGTCCAGTTGGCAGCTAAAGCCAAACATACCAAAACATGTGTTCTAGATTATTGATGCTGCTTACAGTCTTTATCATATTTTCCCTGCACAGTTTTCTTACAAAAATAATGACCACAGTCTCATTCTCTCGATGAGTGCGTGAATGTTCTTGGTATGTACTTACTAAGAATAGTTTACATACCTGAAGACTTCTAGGAAGACAATTCAGTTCCTTGTGTGAAGGTCACGTGTTAGCAAGCTTGCATGTTGGCAAAATCTGTTCCGTAATTATTACAGACATAGGCCTAACATCAAGGTCAATGGTCATATGAGACTGAAAAGGAAGGATATATTTGCAAGTAAAAATAAAAAAATAGCTGACTATTCCACTTATTTTTTTTCAATAAACATGTAAAATTGCTTATCAGATCTAACACCATAGGTGTGTCAGGTTCCTTGCTACCTTTTCCTGATAGTACCTCATAGCACTTTTAGTAGTTCCCTAGCATCATGAGGAGTTGCAATCCACAAGCTTATTTAGTACAAAAGCTTTTTGGTTTTGTTGGGTTTTTGTTTTGTTTTGTTTTCTTAAATTTCACTCTCTTATCAAAGTCAATGCTATATTTCATCAAAGTTTATAAAAGCTGTCATCTGCATAGTTTGGTCCACACAATTTCACATGGTAATTTCCCAAATTTACACTATAATTTTTTTAATTAAATTTCAATGCATCTTTAACAATGGTATAAAATCAAGATTCCTCAAGGAATTGGTGATTACTATAGAATGTAACAGAACAGAACCTGAGTTTTCGTTATAGCATTACTGTTGGTCTATTATGTGTAATTCTTTTTTGAGCCTTTTTTTTCTGAAGAGTACTGTTTTCTTTCCCAAAAAAGTAGTTAACGATAATGATCATTTTTGGTTTGTTTTGTTTAAAATGGATGTCCAGGAGAAAAGAACTGAAAAAGTGGTTCTGAGGATTTTTAAGACATCCATGGCAAAGAATTCAACATATACTTAGCAGTGCTCCCGATAGTACTACTTCCTTCACATGGTGTACTGACACATTTGGGGTTTTGTTTGTTTGTTTTATTTTATTTTTGAATCATAAATTCTCTCTTACAGATTTTCACTTCTGAAGATATTTTCAGTTGTGATCAAAGTTACTTAATTTCCTCTCAGATAAAATGAATGTGCATCAATTTCTTTAGAAACTGAGAATTTGTTTGAGGTATGGGCAATGAAGCAGGCTCCTTGGATGCATTCAGAGATTGCAGGAAGTGAAGAATGGTGGCAAGTGAGTTCTGTATCTTATGAATGGGTTGAAATGTGATTAGTTACAAAGGAATAACATACCATGTAAGTTATGATGTGTATATAACTTGATTTTTAAAATGTGAATTGATTTCCTACAGTAGGAATAATGGAATGTAGCCAGAGATTATCCTAGTGGGAGGTAAGATATATGTAGTTGCTAAAGAAACCATGAAAGATGCATAAAGCATCTGTTGTCTTACTACTTTATTGTTTGGATTTGGGTTTTGTTGGGGTTTTGGGTTGTTTTTAACTTGATACAGACTTAGAGTTTGGTTTTGTGTGGTGTTTTGGTTTGGGTGTTTTTAGCTTTGGTTTGGGGTGGGTTTGTGGTGTGGGTTTTTTTTTTTTTTTGCTTTGCTTTGGGTTTTGGTTGGGTTTTTTTCTTTGTTTTGGTTGTGGGTTTTTTTTGTTGTGTTTTTGTGTTGTGTTGTTTTGTTTTTAATAGAAATGTCTAGGGTTTTTTTTTCACCTTTTTTTTACTGATCATCTTTTGTCTCCTGGCAGAGGAATAGATTTCTTCAGTCACAGAAGTCACATACTGCCCATATAATTGATGGGAGTGGGAGGCTTTGCTTGTTCATGCCCTTGAAATTAATTTTAAAAAAAAATAAATCCTAGTATCAGACAATCCCCTTATTAAGTGAAGATTCCTGCAGCTGTAGCTGCTATTCGTAATGAAAAGACTACCTGCTATACTACTGTTAACAGGTGGTGGAATGTTAGTAAGGAATGTTAGTAAGGTGGAATGTTCCTTAAAGCTATGAGTAAAGAAATCTGGCTTCTCAACGTGAGATCATGACATAACAATTCTCAGTATTCTATACATGATGAGTTTTTTTTAATTAGAAATATTTAGCTTTTCAGAGCTATGGCAAATTATTTTAGCTGTGTCTGTCTATATCAGTTTTATGCCTCGAGGACCTGCCACTTAGATAACCTGTGATACCAGTCTTGGGACAGTGGTGTCATGCTCTGTCGCATGTCAGTTACAAAAATGTTTGAGCTTATATTCTTTAAAGAAATATTTTTTACCTCCTATTTTAATACTGTAAATTTTAATGCAAAGGTATCTCATTATTCAGAAATGAGCTTTTCAAAATCCATTTTTTTTTTACCTTTCCTCACCATGTTCTTTTCATATCTCTGATAATCTAAAATCCTACAATTTTTCATAATAATGTTGAACAACCTTTGGCTAATTAATGAGAAAATTATGAAAATATATGTATTGGCTAGATGATATACAGTCATGCAGAGGGAAAAATTGGTCTTATTACAGGGTATTTAAAACTCAGGAGGTATACTAAGAGCAAATAGTAGCATTAAGAATCCGCCCAACCTGGAAAAGACTGGTACCTGTGCTTTAACTACTATGATTAGAATAATCAATTCAAGCTTATGCCTAATATTTGGGAGACTGGGGTCACAGTCTTCAGTTTAGAAAGGGAGGGAGAAATAAAAACTGAATAAAACAATACTTGGTGAAGAATATGGCAGAAAGTTTTATTTTGGAAAATTACTTGCACTTAAAAATGTGGTTCTAGTTTTGATAAAGCCTGACCAATGAGAATCTTGTTTAAGTTACTGTGGAGTGGCCTTAATGCTGTAAATAATCCCGTTGGCGAAGTCCCAGTACTGTGCAGATGAGAAAAGGATGCAGGAAATTCTGTTGTTTACACACGTGTCTGTAACTGAGAAGCAAGCGGAGCCCAGCAAATCCAGAGGGTAAGGGG
This sequence comes from Aviceda cuculoides, assembly GCA_035590195.1. Taxonomy (NCBI): domain Eukaryota; kingdom Metazoa; phylum Chordata; class Aves; order Accipitriformes; family Accipitridae; genus Aviceda; species Aviceda cuculoides. Next base: position 6,663,994 of record JAVJGG010000048.1, read on the forward strand.
TCTTAAGCTTGTGGGTTTACTGTTTAATTTTTATTTTTCTCTTCGGAGACAAAGTATAGATTATTATCATGCTGATGGTAAGGAGGAAAATAATCTTAAATACCCAGCAAAAATATTGAAGATAGAAAAGAGATAGGATTTGAAGTACGTGGCTAAGTTAGAACTAGCTAGATTTTTTCTTCCGTCCTTTTCATTACTATTGGGTACTACTAATTCTAACACTCCATTAAACATAGCTTGTTTTTCAGATGTAGTAAGACCTTTATTTACCATAACCAGGTACACTTTCAAAATTTTCAAAGTGGTAGTTTATTAAATGATTTTCTTATTTTTGATATAGGAATCAGTATAAATACAGAAAGTTCAAAGATTATACTGTATCAATACTGAAAACTTCTTTTAAATCAGTTTGTGAAATGCTTTTGCAATAGGATAAACTGGTAAAGCTTTGGTAAATTTTAATGGTTATCAGTATTATGAAAGGAAGTGTCATGAGAATAGTTTGTAGCAGTTCATAATGTGTTTTTTTGTTAGAAAGCAGTGTTTTCACAGTGTTTCTATTTCCATAAATTCGACTAATGAGTTGTACAATCCTAACTTCCTTCAGAAAATATGTGGTGATGGGATAAGAAAAGAGTGTGTTCTTACAGCTATACAATATTATTCTAATGCAAGGAAATATAATTTATTAATACTATGATTTGTTGATGCTGGAGAAAGATATTTAGTTTGTCAGTATTTGAAAGGCAAACATCCCAGATGGTATGAGACTGTACGGATGATCCGTCACCAATGAAAAGCAGGGGCCAAATGTCAAAAGTAATATTGATGAGTTTAATAAGTATATTTAACAAATGCTACTAACAGGCCTCCTACTGACTATCCAGATAGCTGCATTTTTTGTGTCTTGGTTGTAATAATCAGTGTGAACTGTGTTGTGAAGCAGACTTTGCTATGAATAATCTGGTTGCTAGAAGCCTAGTTTTTGGTTTAGATTACCTGTGTTAGAAAATCTCTTCTTTTTTTTTTTTTTTTTTTTTTTTTTGAGTTTCTGAATGCAATTCTTTGCATAGTATAATGAAGATAAAAGGATTTTCGTAATATGTTTGGTATCATTAATGAAGTAGTCATATTGCTCTGTCATGAAATCTCCTGGAGAATTCTACAAAAAACATAGTGAAAAATGTGAAATAAGATGTCTGTCACTTTTATGTATTTGCATGTAGCTGGTTTTGAATTGAGGCCACTCTTTCACCTTAAATATGAGGTTTTAATGTTAACTTCATGTAGATCTGAGAAATAAATCATTATAACATGAATATTCTAAAGCAGCTGGCAATGAACAGACTCGAAATGCTGTCATTGACTTTAGCACCAAGAGGGCTTGATCTTGGAATCATTTAAAGTGAACAAATTTGATATTCTACTAGTTGACTCTTCTGTGGATTGAAGAGACTAGCAAATGTTACCTACAATAATAATTCCATATTGATAACCATTATTCCTTTATAATCTGCTAAATTTAACAAACAGAAAAATAAAATTTTATGTTTTAAATTGCTTTTCATAAAGCATTCAGAATAAACATGTCTACTACCACTTTTATTAAACAAGTTTTGGTTTACCCTTTTCTTCTGAAGTATAATTAGCAAGAACATATGGACATTTAAGGCAGTATTCTGTCAGGAAAAACTATTAGTGCAAATTTTAATTCAACTAGCTATATTTTTGTAGCCTAAGAAATACTCTTACAATGAAGTATATGCTATTTTTTTTAAACAGTGATTTCTACCTTTTTTTTTGCCTTTTTTTTCTATATCAAATACTTAGAACAATTGCTGATAAATGAAGAAGCCACTATAATACTACAGCTACAGAAAAAAAGTATAAGCAGAATTCCAAGGGAAAAGCAATTTTAACATTGACATTCAGGCTACTTTAACTGGATCTCTTAACAGGCATATGTAGCGTGTTTTCTGAAGTGTATATTACAACTTTTCATTGTTGGGCTTGATTTTGCCCACTTCAAAAACTGTAAACAACCCACTGAATGCTCCAGCATCACGAAAAGGAATATAGGGCGCCATGGTGCATGCAAGCTTTCCAGGCTGCTGAGTAGACCCGTCCTGCTGTCCATCACTAACAGTTTTATCAAGGTAGTAAATATATATAAAAAAAAAAAAGTCACACAAGCATGAACTTTCCTGTTCCAAGTGTCCTTGTTTGTGCAATGCAAGGCACTTGAGACACACATGAAATTTGGCTCCCTAGAGGAGGTAGGAAACAGTTCCTTCTACACCAGTAAATCATTTATATAGATGTGAAAGGTGCTGTTTCTAATGTCATTATTGTTACTTTAATTGAGAAGACTGTGGGTGCAGTTATGGTGCATTGTGAACTCCATAAACACCATCTTTCTTATAAGTAGTTGCCAGTGGGTCTAAAGGCAATTACCTTTCTGTGATGGAGGTATCCCAAGCAAACTGAATTTGGAAGCAGCAGTTTTGGGGAAGTCCTGTGGAAAACAGATAAGTTCTTTATTTGCATTTATATTAAAATATATTTCAGTAAAATGGAAAAAAAGGAAGAAAGAATAACAACAAATCTTTGAGTAATATTGAAATCCTCAATTTAAGTTTCTGTGTTTTGTTTTTCTAATGCGGATTGATGTATAACTTGTTTTCTTAGAAATTCTCTGTGTCCATCCTCTTTAATGACTGTTATTCAGCTTCCTTGTTCCTACTTTTCACTTCTTTCTCAGCTTTGAATCTTCCACTGCACTTAACTCAGTAAGTCACAATGGTGACTGAAAACTGAACATTAATCTCACAATTTTGTAAGGTCTGCTTTAATGTACGAGATTTTTCCCACATTCCCAAAATAGGAGATCTTTATTACAGTTACAATTTATGTCTGGTAACTATATAACTAATAAAATAGGTAAATTGGCTTCTAAACAACACTTTTATTGTTATTGATAGTCCATTCCATTTGTAGGGACCCTTACTGGGCTTTCCTTTTCCAAGCTTTTAGAACCCCCCCCCTCCCCCCCCCCCCCGTGTCTTTCAATAAGGTATTAACAGGATTGTACAACAGAGATTTACTTTTTGTTTAACTGACATCACATAAAGATGTATCTATATATATAAATTGCACTGCCTTGGTATTAATTTCTTGTTAAGGCTGCCAGAAACCATATTCTGCATTGCTTTGGAAAAGCAGGTTTCTAATCAAAGGACACTTTTGCTCCTATTCCCTTTGAAGTCTGTACAACAATCTTTTATTAACTGGTTTATTGTGAAAATGATCCTCCCTGAGCAGCTTGATTATCTGCTCATGCTGATTTATCTAAGTCAGATTTACATTGGGTTAAATGGGACAGGTTTTATGCCAAATCCATTCTTATTTAATGTCAATCACATTACTGGAGGAATACCAGGGAGGAAGTTCCATAAAAGCCCTTATTTTGATTTTTTTTTTTAAATGTATTTTCGGTTGACTTGAAGGTTTCTCCATAAATTTTGTAGGTATCCATGTTGGCAAAAAAATGCCAATTTCCCTTCTGTCTGAAGGACAATATTCAAAAGAAAGTATGCTGAGTAACCGTTACTTATACAATTAATTTCTTGTCTTCTGGTGGGACTACTCATTGGCCTGCTGTGGGCACTGAGAGAGTAAATAGAGGTGCTTCTCTATGCATTTAAGTGATGTCTAGGATACAAAACATGGTACTTTGTGGATTATTTTATGTGACAACTCCAGTAACTGTAGAACCATGGTTTATGTGACAATATGAATTATTTCTTAAGTACATTTGCCTCAAAGAAGACTCAATGGAGTTGGAGTCATTACAAGATGCTATCTTGCAGCATTAAATCCCACAAAGGACTCCTTGAACAATTGAAAGACATAAGATGGTGTTTAAGTACTAAAGTGGTTAAGGACAAGTAAGATTAATTACATATAAAAGTCCAAGAAGTAATTTTTTTTAAAAGAATATTCTTTAAAGACTTGATTATAGAAGAAATGGCTTCTAAAACTATTCTGATAAAACTCAGTGCATCTCTGCAAAGCAGAGTTGTTATTCTGAAAGAACTGTATCAAAGTAGTTGAACAAACTAAAGGGACAGGCTCTGACCCAAAGAAAACAAAATATTCGTGAGCGTTCTTACTTGTCTACTTATGTGGGTGGGAAAATCACTTGTTTCCAGATTAAATCTGAGTAGTGTTTTGAAGAAAAATTGTTTTGTGTCCTAATGGGCATTGGAATGTTTTACGTCTTGGTGTGAAACAATGCATCGGATATCTGTGATTAATTTTCCCCATTCCCAGTGTTATGAAACAGCTTGTGAAAGTAGGTCATGTTTTGAATAGAAAAAGATCATAAATTATTTCAACTATAACGACAATTCTTAATCTCTTGTATCATAAAGCATATGATTTCAACATATTGTCAAGAATTTCTCAGAATATAAGCAGGGATTAAAAACTTAACTTTTTCTTGGGTATGCCTTTACACCTTCACATACTGAAAACAAACAAAAAAAGAAACCCCCTCAGTGTTGTTTTGTTAATGAGCAAAACCTGTCTGTAAATGAGAGTGAAGCTATCCAGTTTAAAGTCATGTTCCACCTGAGTAGCACAAAAAGTTGTTAGAAATATGGTATAAACTATAGAAGATAAACTTGCGATGATTCTGTACATTTAAGTGACCTCTACTGTTTGGATGGACAGGTTTTAGCATTGTGTCTGACCTAATTAGTGTTCAGTAAAGTGCTCTTCATAATGGTTAAAGAAATCCATCTTCAGTTGCCTTTTTCAACTTCCTTTTAGAACTGAAAGGAGCACAGCTGGCCTAATCTATAGCCTAATCTGAGAAATGGAAGTGGGGGGAATCACAAACCCAGACAAAAGCACAGATCTTTGAAGTCCTCAGTGCCATTTGGGAGTAGCTGAACATCTTAAATTTTAGCTGTATCCAATACAAATTCTACAGAGGTGCTCATAGAGATTAATTTGGCTTTAAAAAATAAAAAAATAAATATAACATTAAATTAGTAGTAGAATGCTAATGTTGGCAATGGCTGGGAAAGGAACCTAACCACTGAGAACCTAACGTGATACAATAGTCTTTGGTCTGAATAGTGTACTGTAAGCTTATTTGCAAGTAAGCTTTAAATATTTATGTTTCAGATATCTTAAACTGATTTAGAAACAGACCAGATGAAAATGAACAGCTGACTGAAATGCTTTTAGTTTTCTTTTCTTCTTTGATTTAATTTACAATTTGCTTTAATGCTTGCAAATTTTAAGACTTCTAAAACCAATTATGACTGAAATACTCAAAGGCAGATCTAACTTTGTGGATTATGTACATCTTGGTTATTATTTAGAGTCTTCCCTCTTTCTGGGAACTTCAGAGCAAAGCCATGAAAGATATTTTTTGTCACGTCAAAGGGCTGTCTGTTGGTATAAGCAAAATGGTGCATGCGTGTACTGGCTGAGCTGTGTATCCTGTATTAACTCACTGACAACTCTGTGTGGAGTCTTTTGAGATTCTCTGTTATTGACTGACAACTCGTTCTGTCACAACTGAGCTGAGCAACCTGCTACCTGCTTAGCCTACTCATCTCCAATAAAGGGGCTATGACACCTTTAGCACTGCTGTTCATTTCAATGTGGGGTAAAAAATGTTTGTCACGTTAAATACTCACTGAAAATAACTTACTCTGCTTTCTGTACAAACAGAAGAGGAAGACTTATGCACTTGATTATTCTTTGCCTCAGCTGTGGAACTGCTGAAAAAAAAAATCAGAAACCATTTTAATGGGATTAAAAGCAAATATCATTGTGTCTGAAGAACAAGATGCCTATGTGTTTTCATAAATCGCACAAAGTGTTCATTTGCATCTTTAGCCATAAGCATTAAAAAAAGATAGTGTTTCATTATACTGAACCAATATTAACTAATGTGAACCCTATTACTCTGAAACAATCACCTGCTTCAAGTTTGAGAACAGATTACTATTGTTCTAAAAAAAAATTTCTATATGCTATTCAGGAGATGCCTGTTAGATCAGACTGTTAACTGATATGAATTCATTTGTATGAATTACCCTTGCTTAGTTTAAATACATGCTGAATTTGGCATGAATTGAAGTTATTACTCAGATTATTATTCATAGCCTGTCTTTCCTAACAATCATACAGAGCATCATTCAGACAATCAAGGTATTCCATGGTAGATTACCAATCTCCACATAGAATCAATGAGACCAGATTAGAACTCTGGTGAGTCAGCTACTTGCTTAGTCTAGAAGTTTACACTGGGTTTTGTAGAACTGTTTTTAAGTAGGTTACCCTGAAAAGATCTAGAACCTGGACAGTTCACTTACCCTAATTACCTAGGAAGTTGACTTTGCCTCTTTTCTTCTTGATCATATCCTAATAAAAAGTGATAGGCAATCTCAAAGGAGAGCTAGCCAAGCAAACTTGTGTTTCAAAAGCTACAGTTAGTCAGTTAAATTGGGTTAAGCTTGTCTTGCCTTCTGCTTAATGCTTAGTTCTGTTGGAGATTGTCTGGGAAAGTTGTACATTTCACATATGCTTCCTCGCCCCCGCATGATCTGATTAAACAACTTATTTTTTCAAGTGCAGTGGCTGAGAAATGAGTATCAGTTCTACAGACTCGAATGTATTAAAAATTATGGTTGATATATTATGAAGGTTTGTAATCAAAACATTCTGGGGAAATAAAGTTACTCTAAATTATATTTAAAACAGTACTTCAGAGCTGCTTTTGGCCTGATGGGTTGTAAATGACAACATCTGCATGTACAAATATTTATGTTACCTATATTTAACCCTGAGGATTTGAATACTTCAAATACATGTGAAGAAACATCAGCTTGTCAGTGTAAAAGATCTTGGAAGACACTGCAATGATATGTAGTGACTTGTGTTAACTGTTAGACCTAAATTGCAATGAGTATGTAATACTGATTCTTATCTTGAAGAAGTAGTATCCAAACTGCTTAGAGTTTATTGAAAGTAGCAGCCAAAAAAGAAGAAAAGTAGGATGTTTAGTCTTTAAATTTATTGTAGTGTGTGACTACCTTCCAAGTTGTCTTCTTTATGAATATGTATGTGTACAGTATGTATATAATCTGTATAATAATATATAAAATATATTCATGTGTTTAAAAAGAAATTGAAACAGTGAAGAGGATTTTACTTTAAAATGGAGATTTATACATGGGGAGGAAATGGTAAAAGGAAAAGCAGTATGTAGGACGATGGAGAAGTGGACCAAGTTCTTTTCTGGTGCACCCTTTCACAAACAGAATTACAGCATTTCATTTTGAGCAGGAACTTCTAAGACCACGATTGGCAACAACAATGTAAGATATGCTGTGAAAGAATTCTTGGCCTTAGTTACTACTTTTAATTGTTGGCACCTTATGTCTTACTGTAACTTAAAAGACCAAAATCTTTTTTTTACCTTGGGGTGCTTTTATTCTGTGGAAAGAAAAAAAAAAAAAATGCTCTGTTCTTAAAAGCTTTTAGCCATGCTGGTTTGACTGTTTCTGTGGTCAAATTCTCCTATTGGCACAGAAAATTTCTACTGTATTTTACAGAAGCTATTCACACATTGAGAGAAATATATTATCTCCTGGTTACAGGAATCACAGTAAAGTTAATAGTTTCAATAAAAGCATCAGTCCAAATATGAAATTTTGTGGAACTTTATGGAGTATTAAATATTTCCTGCAAGTTGCTAATTGTTGCTGTTACAGAAGTATCTGTTTCTAGATTATTTCCACCTGTGCTTAGAATTGACTTTCAGCCTGGGAAGCATCTGGGAACACTTGATTTTCTTGTGCACCACTTTTTTCACACACAGTGCTCTGCATAGTCAAGGTTTCTGTTGGCAGAACAGGTTTATGGGGATAAAGTCAATGTTTATACACATTCTTCTTTCTTCTTCTTTTTTGTGCTGTACAGCTGTGCCTTTCCACATTGCTATATCAGTGCCTACCCCATAGTGGAAATAAGACTATTAGTTTGCTTCTAATTCAATTAGCTTAGAAAGTGATGAAGAGAGACAGAAGAAAATTGTGTGGCATCTTCTCTCTATAAGAAGCCAAGTGCATCCCTGAGAATAGTAAGTATTAGGCATGCACCATAGATCTTTCTCAGAAAGGAAGAGAAATATCTAAAGATGAAAAAGGGTAATCTTTCATAGGGATTTGCCTTCCAGATTTTAACAATCTGGCTACCCCTCCACCACAAGAAAAAGTCAGTTATCTGAAATATAATGTAACATTCTTTATTTTCATAGTAGTTCTGTACTGTGGAATTTATTTGGATTTAACTTTTCTTAAAATTTTTCTCATACTTAACTAATTAAATCTCTGGTTTTGCATATATCCAGTGTTTGTCTTGCTAGGTGCTGCTTGGTTCCAAAGTAGCCAAGTATTAAAGTATTCCAAACTTCAAATACTTAAACTCGTTTACAGATTCAAGCATTGTCTGGTGTGTGAGGAATACTTGTACTTTTGAGTGTCTCTTGCTTTCTGCGAACTTATTCAAAGAAAAGGTTTGTTCTTAAAATATCAGCATTTCTATTCTATCTTCTGGAAACAAGCAGCAGAGACTTGCGATAAATCAAGTAGAAAAGTTACCCAGTTGAATTGTATGTTAGTAATATGCAATCGGGTTTCAATACCTCAAGATATTTTAAAACTGCATTTCTTTCTAGCATATTTGTTTGATGCATGGATGAGAGTGTGTAGACTGTGGTATCTATAGATGATAGTCTATAGACTCGTGGTATATATAGACCGTATCAGAAGCAATATAAATATAATCCCGTAAAATCATCCAGTTCTTAGCAAATTAGAGATTTTCGAGAGTGAATTGTAGCAGTCTTAAATATGTAAACGTTAAGTGTTGCATGCTGTGTGGCTTTTTTATTTCATTTTGTGTTGTTTTTTAGTTTGGAATGGAAGCAAGAAAATTCCAAGAAAACACATTGATCCCCTTGAACCATAAGATAAATTGGCAGGTGTTTTGAAGCAGATAGTCTGGGTTTACCTTTCAAGCGTTATAGTGAAAATGGATTAAATGGGAATGTACTTAAGAGAAAATCTTTCCCATATGTCACTGAATTCTTAAGGAGACACAATGTGTTTGTTTTTTTCTGTAACTGTAAGGGAATTCTGATGCTAACATGTATAATAGAATATCAAGATTTTGTTATTTAGAAGTATGTAAATAACAAATCATTACTTATTATGCAATATTGAAAACAAAATACCTTTTTTTTTTTTCCTCCCTCCACATAATCTGCTGTTTTTTTAAAAAAAAATCAAGAATAAAACTGGTTAGAACAAAGTTCTAGAGCATGAATATGTTCACATGAAAATCAATAACTCAAGGTATTCCTACATTCTTCCTATTAAATGTTATTTACATTGTAAAATTACTTGATTTTTAAAAAGAAATTATCTGGAATAGTTGCAGAAGTAAAAAATGTGGATATACTATATGGTTCTTGACAACAATGCAGAACTGCTGCTTCTAAGGCAGTGTTGTCACAAAATGGGCCTATTATGGCAGTTCTCTCTACTTACATGGTGTTTTGTGAACCATTTGGCTAAAAGTTATGTATTCAGAGGTTCAAAATTTGTGATCTTGATTCCCTCCCCCCCGCCTCCTGTTTCCTGGCTGTTATCTTAATGTTATTAAAATTGGGAGAAGCAGGCAAGCACAGCTCCTCAGAAATCGCACTGCTCAGAGAATGATGGAACGGTTAGAGTGGACCTCTAGAGATCATAGAATCCAGCCCCCCTACTCAGAGCAGCTTACTCAGGATTTCTGTATAGCATGCTTTTGTTTCAAAAGAACTGCTGTTAAACTAGAGATTTTATTTTCTCTAAAATGGGCAGGACCACTTCCACTTGGAATTGCAAATCTTATTTCAAAGGATTGGAGTAGGTTATGGGGAAAGATAGCAAATGAGGATAAACTGGCAATGTGACTGATGTGGCCAGCCTGAGGGCCACTCAGGGCTACTTAATGTTTCATTTCATGAAGATATAAATTATACATTTTTTTTTTTTTTATTTATATATATATATACACATATCTAAAATTTTACCCTACATATCTTCATGTGAATTCTGCAAACCTTCAGGAGAAGCGAGCTACTACTAACAATAGAAAGAATTCCTCCTCTTGAGTCAGAGAATTTTTGTTTCTTACCATGACTACTGGAATATTGAGGAGTAGTAGACTTTATATTGTTGTACAGTGTAAAATGCTTATTTCAGCATTACAGTGATTACTTTATTTTCCTTTGGTTTTTGGATAATCCTGTCTTGCTTCTGACTAAATCAGAAAAAGATTCAGCTATTTCCCAAGTGCTCCTTTCACTTCAGTCCCTCTGTGGTTTATAGCCTTTCAGTCACTATCTTTGATGTGCTTGTCCTTTACCTTTTCTACTGGGAATTTAGCTATACATGGACTACTAATATAATAGTACACTTTCTGAGGGTACTTCAGAAACACCTTGTCTGTCACAATATTTTATATGGTAGTAAAATGCAATTTTCCCTGCAGAGCTAGCATTTTCCTGAAGTAACTTTCTTATTTTGAACTTTTTTAGGCTTGATAGAATAGTTAAAATTTGTTTCTGGTTTTTTATTTTTCAGTAGAAGGCCAAGCTGAAACATAGGTCTCTTGCTCTCTCCCGCCTTCCCGCGCGCTCTCCCGCCTTCCCGCGCGCTCTCTCGCCTTCTTTCTCTCTGTCATATTATTCCCTCTCGTCATCTAGTGGTGATCAACTCGGAAGTGGGATCTGACTCCAGTTTTGCACAGTTCCTACTAACAAGTACTTACTTATATTTGGTCCTACTTGTTTTACTGCCTCTGGAATTCTTTAACCTCTCCTGTGATTAAATTTATCAATTTATTTTCAAGGCAAAGGTGTTTATACTATAAGGAAGTAATGAAGAAAATTGTGATATTCAGTTTTCCCAAGACTTTATATTTGGCTAGACATATACGAAATGTATGAGACTTTACCCAGTACTTCTGTCTTTTCTCCTTCTCAGCCAGTCTAAATATTTTGGATATATTTTCCCTCAGTTTTATCTTTAGGGTTGATTTTGGGGGGTTTTGGTTGTGGGGTTTTTGTTTGGGGTTTTTTGTTGTTGTTTTTTGCGGGGGTGGGGTGGTGTTGATAAAACATTGAGTTTTAATCCAGTCCTTCAAGAACTTCTAAAATTAAGGAACTTTGAAATTAAGGTTAAGGCCTGACATTGTCTTATACTTCAGAAATTTAGGCTGAGGGTAGGTTACAGAAGGAGGATGAGGTTGCATAATTTTTATCTTATGTGTCAGGACGTTAATGAATTGTGTCTGTGATTTCATTTGATCTCAAAGACACACTTAACAAACCATACTTTCTAAATTGATGCAGTGAGAAAACCTGTTTCTTTCAGGCATTTTACGGATTTCATAACTGGACAAAAAACCCGACAACCTTACAAACCCACAAACGTTTCCCTTTGTGAAGAGAAACATAACTTTATATTTTATGGCTTTCATAGCATAAGTGCTTTTAGTCACCAGACATAAGTAGTAAATAAAGCAGGTTTTGGAAATACATTAGATTTGTATTGATATTTTGATATTAGAAGGAATGTAGCTAGAGACGTGTAAGCAGTGAAAAAAAAAGTGATAATGTAACTCCTAACAGGAAGTAAATAATTTGCATTGTTTGTCTCTTCAGGACATTTTTTGGCTGATTTTTAGAGATGACACATGTAAGGAATATAATGTTTGGAAACAACATAAACAACTTAAAATATACCATATGTTTTAATATTGTTGTGTTTTATAGCTGTGGAATAAGTAAACAGAATGCTCATTGGCTGTGCACTTAAAAGTCTTGAAGTCACCATCTTCTAATTTACATCTCAAATGTAAATCTCTCAAATTTACAGCACAATGTACTCTGTAAATTAAACTTTATTTTATGAGCTCATTAAAAAACAAACAAAAAAAAAACCCCAAACCCCCACAAAAAACCCTTCCCTCCAAAAAAATTCCCCCCCCAACATATAAAGACATCAAACAGTGACTGAATCATCTTTATACAGACTAGTCCAACATGTGAATTCACTAATTCATTATTTCATTAATTCATGGACTCTCTAACTCACAAGTTCTCTAATTTGTAACTTGTCTAAGCAAAATAGTTACTGAGCTGTTGGTGAGTGTGGTCATTCTTTATCCTCCAACATGGTGTGAGTGTCCCTCGTATCGCACTGGCAAGCACGAAAGCCTCAGCAGTCTGACTGCTGTTGGATCTGCTTCAAAAACTTTAGGGGTAAACTGAGGTGTTTAAAATTTTCAGCTCAGAAGTTTGGTTTATAGCATTTCCATGAGTAAGTGGATTCTGAAGAAACTGCCAGGCAGTTACTTTGAAAAGATGCAGAAGGTGATGGCTGCAGGTGATATCAGCCCCTGTCTCTTCCTGCCCACTGTGTCCTATGTACGTGTTGCTCTCGCTTTGACGTAAAGGTGCTGCTCCCAGCATACGTCAGGCTTTAGCATGAACTGTGTGTTCACTGTTATTGTATTTTTACTTCTTTCCTCTTAACATTTTCCAGGTCATTCTGGTTACCCTAGCTTCAGTTTCTCCTAATACTGACAACTTTTTTGCTCGGGTCTCAGTATCAAATTAATTCAATTCTTATACCAATTTCACCCAAAAGAGTTTGAACAATATCTCTTTTAGTTCTATGTCCTATTGGTCTATGACTTTGTAGCCACGAGTCATAGAGATGGTCACTATAATCAGTACAAGTCTTATTCCATGCAGGAGTGTATACATCAGTTAAGTTCAAATGTATCTTCATTGTCATTAATTTTGAAGCTATAATCGTAGGCTCTTGTCCATCATGCAACTGCATTAATTGAAGGGCACTTTTATTAAGAAGTTGTCTGGATTGTTTTTTAAGATACACAATCAAGAACAAATGGTATCTTAATTTTGTCCTTTTACTTGCCCAGTGATTATTAGGAGTGTTTATGAAAAAATTGCCATGTGTTATTTTCTCATTGTGTACAGTTAGTGTAAGTATTGTGGACCACTAGTGTATGACTAGCTGCCTTACATGTCTGTAGTACCCATTTCACTCTGTCACAACCATGTACAGCTTCACATCTAGTGATATCACATATAGTTAAATTCAGGTTAACTTTTGATCTTAGGGTTAATGTAATATTATCACCTAATGTCAGTACTTGTCCTTGTGGTACTACAGATGGCATTAGTCTGTTACTAGTTGTCCTGGTTTCAGCTGGGATAGAGTTAATTGTCTTCCTAGTAGCTGGTACAGTGCTGTGTCTTGAGTTCAGTATGTGAAGAATGTTGATAACACCCTGATGTTTTCAGTTGTTGCTCAGTAGTGTTTAGTCTGAAACCAAGGACTTTTCAGCTTCTCAAGCCCAGCCGGTGAGAAAGCTGGAGGGGCACAAGAAGCTGGCACAGGACACA
>JAVJGG010000048.1:6697067-6730050 GCA_035590195.1 Aviceda cuculoides
TTTTATTATTATTACCATTATTATTTTCTTCCCTTCTGTCCTGTTAAACTGTCTTTATCTCAACCCACAAGTTTTACTTTTTTTTTCTAGTTCTCTCCCCCACCCCACTGAGTGGGGCAGGGAGTGAGTGAGTGGCTGCCTGGTGCCTAGTTGCTGTCTGGGGTTAAACCACGACACAAGATTTTCCCCCAAAATGATGCATTCTGCATCAATTTGGAAATTATAAATGACTTTTCAATGTATTGAGTTAACAAAAAGGTAGTAAAGTGGTAATTTATGTTTATAGTAACTATGAGTATTATATGTGGCTTTGTGTGACACTAGCATTGAACTTGACCTATTTAGGGTTATAAATTAGACCATTTTAACAGATACAACAGGAAGTTGCATTTAGAGTTGAAATTGATAATTTATTTTTGTGTTATAAAAATTCTGCTTTCCCATTAAATAGTAAAATAAGAAGTTAAGATTAACACTAAGAAGCTTATTGTTCAAACCTTGATTGATGTTTGACATCACTCTTTCTTTATTTGCAAGCAGTAAAATGTCATCTGTTTTTACTGCACACAAATTGTCTGTTTCTCTAAGGACACTCAGAAGTCCTCAGTCATTTAGCTTTCTCCGGCCTTTCCTTAATTTAAAGTATTCTTTCATTACAACACTTTCAAACCATGTACTAATTGGATATTCTTCTTAAAGATTACCTCCTCACTACAGATTAGGGCTTAAATTTTACCTTACTTGGCTCACTAGGTAATGAAAATTGTGTCCTGGCTTTCTTTAGAGAGCTAGTGAATTAAGGCTTTGTGTCTGCCAAATATTTTTCTAGGGAGAAAGGAGGAATGGAAGTGGAGTGTCCTGTCCTTCCACTTTGTGTTTATTGCAGGAAAAATGTATTGTTCTATCTGGAGCCCATTTTACAAATTACTGTGAATTTGTGGCCTAACAATGTTATCAGTGTCAGAGATTGTTAGATACGTTTGGGGCTTTTGAAGTGACCTATTTGTGAGCTTGTTACACAATATTCAGTCCATAAGATCACATCTTAAACTAAGATTTATTTTACATTTCTTAGCTGTCAAAAACATTTTTGTATATACTGTCTATTTAATAAGCTTCAGTATTCCTTCTAGAAGAGCTTGTAGCTCTCAGTGGCATAATAAATCAATTAATACTTCCTATGCCTTTCTTTTCACATGTATTACAACTAACCTATTAACAACACTTTGTTATTCTTAAAAAGGGGGAAGCAATTGCTCAGTATAAAATTATACTTGCATTATTGTTGTGTTTGCATGAGAATGCACAGAAAGGCAAAGATCGAATCTGTAAAACCACTGAATAAATAAAAGGTGTTAATATTAGATATATTTTTTTTAAAAGTAATCTTTGTAGGAAAAGCTAGGAATCTTTAAGTTCTCTGAAGAACATGAAAATTTTGATATCACTGACATTCCCAATTGAATGTCCCTGGAAATGGGCTATCCAGTTTTGTCAGATGCAACTTAGTATACAGATCAATTAACTAAGAGTCTGAAAAAAATACAGAAAATCGTACCTGAGTCTGATTAGTTAGGTCTTTGGACTCTTCATAAAACAGAGCAAATCCTTGGTGTGTTGCCCTAATGTTTGTAAACACAGAATTATAGTTAGCAAGACTGTTAAAGTTTTAGGTTTTAGAATGTTCACTTACTCTTATAACATGAACAATAAAACATTCTTGTTTAAACTCTTTGCAAGTCTTCCTCAGCATTTTATATCTGTCTTAATCATTCTGAAGGACATGCTTTTCTGGTGTTTTAAACGTTAAATATGGATGGAATATTTACAAGGCAATTTTACATTATACTGAAAACTGAAAAAATGCACATACTGCTACATTCCACTGGTGTGCACTGTAGACTTACAAATGCCACTTTAGGCAGTGACATCTGAGTTGTTTAAAATAATTTTCTGCTAGCTGAAGTACAGAATGTGCCCTTACTCTACATTGTCTCATATGTTGGTAATTAATGAGGGAAATTCATATTCCAGTTTGTGGGATATGAGGCAAAAATTACACTAATTGGTACTTAAAGCCTATTGGAACATCAGTGTCAAAAGAAGTATCCTTCGATGAAAATGAGCACAGGCTAAATTAGCATTTTGCATCTTAGGCAGAGACATTTCTGTTCTTCCTCTTTTTTTGTACAGAGTTAAGGTAAGTCATGAACGCTGCTGATTTTGCACTGAAGCCAATGAAATATCTTTAAAAATATTTTAAAACAAATGTTTTCTGTTCTCTCTCAGTATATAGATGTTTTACGCTGTATATTATGGCAATCTATGCATAGGTACATTACTTCCTTTAAAAGAACAGTAACTGTTCCCTACCCGTCATTTCCCAGGTAGAGAAAACCACTGAGGTGAGTAAGGCTTCTGGATAAATCAGGTCTTCTACTCTTACTGTAGACATTTAAATGCTGTTTAAAATGGAACAGCCTTTTTGGAGACTCGGGTTGTTAACAGCTAGTTCCTGTTAAAGATTCCGCATGATTTCTACCTTTTCCAGAAATCTTTATTCTGAAATTACCTTATAGAGTGAAGATGCTGCAGAGCTGCTTACCTATAATTGCTATTTTCATTCACTTAGTATATACATGAATTAGAAATAGTGATATTCTGATAACCTTACAGGAAATATAGACACCTGTAGTAAGACCATCTATTCTGTCCCATACTCTTTGCTTGACCCCAAAAATGCCTTCTGATTGTCCCCTGAATCCTGCAGAAAACATAATTATTATCAGATATAAAACAGGAGCCTTAACGGCTATACTGGCTAATGTGAATTGGTCTGTTTAATTCTTACCTAAGATGCACAGAAATATTGCATACTATCCATAGCTATCATAGGATTAAAATGATGTCCCCAAAATTAAATTTTGATGATTTTATGTACTATAGAATAGCCAGTAGTCTGTTTTAGTGTGCTAAAGGAGTCTTTATATAGTTTGATAAGAGAATCCTCAAGGCTGAGATTTAAAATATCATTAGGCAATTTTCTGAAAATGATGTCTGAATTATTTGAGATCTCATATAACTTTATAGAGTGGAAACTCAATGCAGTTAATTTTCCTGTGGTAAAATCTCATTATTTTTAGACGAGGTCTAGAGTTTGGAGTGTTCCTTACTAGGCTCAATCCTTCATTTGTCTGAGAGGCTGGTGTGATTTTTCAGACTGAATGAAATGGGGTGATGATGTTACCATGCATCTGGTTCGTGGTTTGATAAAAGTACTTAAAAAATTACTTTAGATATACACGTTTGTTTTTTTTCCCCTGCCTAAATTACAATAGCTTACAGGTAGTTTGAGAGTAAGGAAAGAATTCTGGAGCGTTGCTTAAGCAAGAATTCTTGTAGAGCCTTAACTATTCTTTCTGCTGTTTTCATAAAACAGGTACCAGTTCAAATTTAGTGTTATCTCTAGAAATTATGTGCTTAATGTGAATGTTTTTACTGTCCAACATAAAGTATAGTTTGAGATGGTGCATAATGTCAAGGTTCCATCTGATTGCTTCTTTTCCTACAAACATAATTTGGAAAGTGCTGGAAAAATACTTTCATTGACTTTTTTCCCCATACTGGCTTCTAACAAGATATTTAAACTGTATTGAGTTGTACTTGCCAGTATTTCCTGGGTCTTCCTTACATGTTTGGCAATGAAAATACAAACCAAGACCAGGACTTTTTTTTATTTAAGGACATTCTGTTACAACTGAAAGATGTAAACTCACATTTATTTCTGTGAGGAAATATGTTTAGAAGAAACATATGTGCGCATACTGACACACATCTTTGCATACTGATTTTCTGTGAAAGAAATATCATGCCAAAGCTGCATCATTTGTACAGGTTTGTTTTGCCTGATGGTCTGCCACTGTCAGAAAGTGTAACCTGGTGAGCAAATGTTTTGAAGACAAGGGAGGAATATGCACACATGTACACTTACATATATGTGTGTATATATGTTTGTGTGTTTATATACATTAAGCAATCTTTGTCCTAGAGATCAGCATTGCATTTTTAACAAAAACAGTTTTTCAGCTTAGACTGACAACCCCCAAATGATGACAAAGTTACTTCTTAATAATGTATTAGTGTGGTCAGTTCACTACATGGTTCTGTATCAGAAATCAGTTTTTTGCAGTGTGTAGTTTTAAAAAAATCACCCCCAAAAAGCTTTATTAAATATGTTTAAATATCCTGAATTTGCCTTTCAGGATTATATTTTGCTATTCACTTAGTTTCTTGTTTAAGTAAATATTTCCGCTAGTAGGCTTACTTGTTATTCGCTTACATAAAATCAACTTGTGATAAAATGAGCTGTTTCTTTTTTTTAAAAAACCCACTGATAAATGAAATGTAATGACTGGTAGAATGTACAAAAATAAATTTAATGTCTGACATGTTAAGGACATTGAATTAAAGATATAAGGATTTTGTACTTAACGATGTAGTTGCTTTTTTTTATCCTTATCCAGATAAGGGTAGTAATGTGTCTCTTAAAAAATAAAAATCTAATTTGGGGGGAAGTTTGTTTGGAAAAATAGCCTTAGATCCTTCTCTTTCTCAGTTTTTAAAAATAGAATGCCTTTTTTTAGGCACGACAAATATTTTGTCGTCATACTAAAAAAAAAAAAAAGGCTTTATTTTCTTAGGAAAAAAGGAAAACCCAAACAACAAATTCCTATCTCAGATTTTTAAATTTTAATTTATTTTTTCTTTCCCCCCATGGAAACTAACCCTGTCACCTTGCAGGCTCTTGTCATAATGTTAATAAGAAATGCATATGTGGAACCTTATTTATCTAGGGTGTAACGTCTTTGTACTTATGAACAATTGCCATTGTGGACTCAGCAGGACTGTTAGGAATCACTGCTTATGTTGAGTCATAAGTCTACGCCAGCCTTCGAAGGCCTGTGAAATCCATTGCTGTGTAGTAATTTAGAGTTTCAGGTTTACTGTATGGTAAATGGATTAAGTAATTTTTTTCATGCCTTTGAAGGAAAAACACGTGAGGAACTGGAATGAAGTTTCTTGTTTCTAAAGGTTCTTGTCATGTTCTATGAAATAAAGAAGGTGCCTAAACATTTAGTGTTAGAATTAATGTAGGTTCATGCCTGCCATCTATGATATAGTTATATTCGTACAACTTTCAGGGCAGTTAGGTAATTTTGCTTTCCAACTTGTGTGAGGAATAAAAAGTCAGTTTTACTGTTTCATTGTGGCTGCTGAAATGGAATTTTCTTTTTGACTCAGCTATAGCATATACAAGAGAGCTGTATTGCTTCCTGAACAAAGAAGTAGTACTTTCATGGGAGGTAGGAAAGAAAGAGAACCAGCCATGCTTTTTTTTTTTTTTTTTTCTTCCCTCTTCCTTTTTTCTTTGTAATGTGTAATAGGAATTTTCCTTTTTGGTCTTCATGCTTAAAGAAAACTGTCTGGCACTGAAGTAGGTGCCTCTGCACTGAAGCATTATATTTTCAGATAACTTTCAAACAAAGGATTCAATCTTAGGAAAAATTAATGAGTGCTTTGTTTGGATACAGTCACAAAACTTTTCTTGTTTACATCAGTGGAGTACTGCAAATATGCAGCAAATATGCAAATATGCTCTTTGAGCAACAGCATAAGTGATATCCTGAAATCAATGAGAAAGCTGCTGATGTCAATGAACTTTGGATTAGTTCCTAATTTAAACTGTGTAGTAACAGGTGATTAAAAACTGTGCCAGACGATTCTTCAGGGACCTTTTTAACTTCAAAATACCAAGATAATGTGTCACTGTAAGTATGGTTCAGATAAAACAGAAGATGTGTCATGTAAACCATACTGGAAACAGTAGAACTATTTCTACAGGCACTTGCCACCAGACCATAGCGCTATAGAAATTATCTTACATAATTGCTTATCTAGATCAAGTGACTAAAGCTGTGTATTTCAGGTTCATATGCTGAAAGGAGAGCTTTCTGCATTGTGCAGAGACAATGCTGTCTACCATATTTAACTGAAGTCTAAAGCAACACGACACCTTAAAATTTCTTTGAACAAAGTCAGCTTCTGCATTTCTTGAATCCTGTTGAATTTTCAGTTCAGAAGAGAAAATAAGCTCAAATACTGGCTTAATCTGTCCCTTTGGTATAGGCTGTTGTATAACGAGAACGGTCACTGCACCAGAACATGGCAAATTTTGGAAACTGATGTATAAAGCAAATTACTTGCACTTGAAGTAACATTGGTATAATAGTCTGGTATTCATCAAGCAACTTTCATGCAATATTGATTTTCCTGAAAATTTAATGTTATGTCCAATCAGACTTGCAAATTTTTATTATGTATGTTGGTATGGATTGTTTCGCCTACAGGAAAGTAATGATTACAAATTCTGGTGTGGTTTCACACTATTAAGTATTCTAGTAATCTAAGATGTATTTATTTTTAGAGGTCTACAATTACAGCAAACATCCTATTCCCAGAACCGCTTAATTATTAGTCTGCAAAGTCAACAATCTTCATCTGTAAGATAAGTGATCTTGCATAGTTCCTAACTTAAATGTAGAGTGCTTTGACTATTGCTGTTGGTTTTAAAGTATTGTTGGTACAATTCATTAGCAGTTACATCGAAAAATGTACTGAGATAATTTTACTTAGTATTTTCTTTTCCTGTCTATGAGTTGGCATTCTTGTTACATCTTTAATATTACTAATTTAATAATTTCTAATAAGTTGGGTTGAACAATGTTCTGATCTGCAGCACATCATATTGATAACAGTCTAGGAAATTCTTGAGACTGATGACAATCTGAACTTGCTTTGAGCATTTCCAATCGTGCTGACCACTATTGATTTACTGTTTTCTTACAGTTCCTTATTTGTCTATACATTTGGCTCAATTCAGCAATATAAATTCAGGATAGAATGTTGGCTTAGAAATCATTTGGCAGCAGGGAGGTCTTGACCTTCTGTATGGCAAATAAAACTTCAAAAATATATTAAAAAAAAAAAAAATAGAGATTACCCATTGCACTGTTTAGTCGTTCCCCCCCGCCCCAGGTGATTTTCTGCATGCCTACATTCATCTTCTTGTGACAAATCCCTGTATTTTTTTTTTAGTAAGGGTTATCATCTTCATTTTACAGTGCTTATTAGAATGGCTCATAGCTTATTTTAGTCCCTGAATTAGTTACTAATAATAACTAATAGTGTTACTAAACACACAGCAATAGATAACAACTTGAAACAAAATGAGCCAGGCTGTTATAGTCTGGACCACTATTAAATTTGTATGCTGTTTATCATAAAAAATCCTAATTTTTTAGATTATCTTTGGTAAATTATAGTTAAATTATCAGTGTTCTGAGAGTTAAGACTAAAAATTTTAATCAGTCATACTTTTCCATAGACCAGAAACTTGATTTTACTTCCAATAAAATCCGTGTATGTATTTCTACTCATAGGCATACAAACCGACAAATCTGTTCTTTATCTTGATGTTGGAAAAGATTTGCATTAGTCAGGCTCAGCTTTCTAAGGGCGTAGTCTGTGTTCCTTATTTTGGGAAGAAGTTTGTTGTATTAGGTTTAGGGAGGAAAAAAAACCCCAAAAGCCAAACATCCCCATGCCACCACCAGTTCTCTCCCCCTGATAAGAGCACTAATAACAAGTAAACTGACTTCAGATCATAAAAACTCTTAAACTTGTTGCAATACTGAGGTTGCCCATACTTAGATGAATAATGGAAATAAGCGAAGTTTAATAAAAGGTTTCAAGTCTTATTTAAAAAAAAAAAAAGTTTCTCAGCAGAGGTCTGTTATAACTTCTTTTGAAATATAAACCAAAATGTCTAGTATTCAACCTTTAAGCACAGTGGGGAACTAGTGACAAGTCTTTCTTTTTTTTGTTGTTGGGGTTTTTTTTTTTTTTTAATAAAGCTAAGATGTCGCTGAGGCAAATTAAGGGGTGAAAGCTTATGCTTGCCTTCAGATCTTTTTGGTTAAGAATGCCCCAAACCAGCTGCCCTTTGAGATTTCAAATTAAATTAGGAGAAATAATTGCTATAATCCCTATGCCTAAAACAATCTTTGCCATTTACTTAAGTTTTCTAACACTGTTTAATCTATTACCACCATCACCCCTGCTGTGTTCTGTCATAATACAATCATCTGCAAGAAAAGCATGCTACTGTTTGTAAAGCAAATGAACAAAACCCTTTTGGTATGAATATTGAGAACTCCAATTTTCCCTTGCTTGGTAGTGCGACATAAATATTAAGGTGTGATTTTTATTTTTATAAAGAAATTAATTTCAGATACATTTCCTAGATCAGTTGATTTTTAGTTAACATGGGAATTTTTACTTCTTTATTCTCTCATTATTCAACCTCTCCACGCATAGTAGCAAAAGCAACTATGCATTTGTTATCACATTGGAGTTCTCACTCTCCAGATGAATGATGGCTTGTCAAGATTTGAGAGTTTGGTTGGCGTGTGTCCCTTATAAATTTCAAGCAGTATTCTCCAAGGGATTAGCTGAAATGTGAAATCTTTCCTTGACTGAGATTAGAGAACACTTTACATTCACCTAAACCACTGTATAATGTTCATTTAGATTAATCTCAGTTGGAAGTACAATTATTTTGTTCAGCTCTAGGCAGAAAAGAAAATGCAGTTTGAGAATTAAGTCATATTAATCCCATCTCAAATATCACTTGCATTTAGGAACATAGCAAATGGGCATGTTTTACATGCCATTTTTATGTAAGGTCATGCCTATCTAGGTACCAATATTTTGCTAGACATAAAAGAAAATTGATAATTTGAAGAGCTTGCAGTAAAAAGGATGTTCAAAAAAGATGCCCAGTACCTCCAAAGGAGTTTAGATTCAGTCTCTAATGATGGGAAGCACCTGAATCTGAGGTGTTTTGTCATTATTCAAAAAACAGCCTCGAAGTCAAAGGCTGTTTAAAGGATGCCCAATATTAAAGTTATGAGTATATAGTTACTGAATTCTGTTGGAACCAAGTTTTCAGCTTTTGTTTCTGCAGTCAGGAGTTATTCTGAGGGTCACTCTCCTCAGATTTGTACAAGGAGGAACAAAAAGCGTTTGACTTATAAGCAGTTTCGAGGAACTGGGAAACCTTTATAAGTGGCTAATATGAAGAAGTAGGCTAGAATGCATCCCAAGTAGTAAGTTGATATTGGATAGTCTGAAAGACCATAGCAAAAGGGGACTTTCTTAAGCCATGTAATAAATTTGCAGAGTCAAATTACTGAAGTACGCTAGCGTAGCATCTTTTTGGCATAGCTGAGTAAAGCCAATATGACCTTTGATGTAGTTGTTAGTACATTTTATACCATGAGCATTACTTTTAAAATACAGCAAAGCCATAGAAGTAGGAAGGCAATGTTTCTGAACAGTGTCGAAAATAAGAAACACAGAGCAGGTGAGGTTGTGAGTGATACTGACAGAAGTTTTGGAGGTGAGGTTCTTTGTCCCAGTCTGAGCCAGAAGCTCGGGTTAGGGTTGAGCAAAAGAGAAAGCTTAAAGGTGCTGTTGGAGTGGGGCTGGAATTAGGAGGCCCAAGGAAAGTTAGGACAGCCAAGAGATCTGTACTGCAAGGGCCTTCATGGTGTCAGCCAGAGGTGAAGGTCTTAGTCCCAGTCAGAGCTGGAAAATAACATTAGGGTTGAGTAAAAGAGAAAGCCTAGTAATGTCATTGGTGTTGGGGGTGGAGTGAAGAAAAAGAATAGATAATATTAAATAAAATTTGAATGTAAGTTAGAAGCATGCCTTTAGGGCAAAGAGCTGTAATGGTATCCTGGCCTGCATTTGGAGGAACACTGCAGGCAGGCTGAGGGAAATGATCCTTCCCCTCTGCTCAGCACTGGTGAGGCCACATCTCGAGTGCTGGGTCCAGTTCTGGGCTCCCCAGTGCAGGAAAGGCATGGACATACTGGAAGGAGTTCAGAAGAGGGCCACAGAGATGACAAAAGAACTGGAGCATCTGTCATATGAGGAAAGGCTGAGAGACCTGAAGAAAAGAAGGCTCGGGGGTCTTTTAAGAATGTTTGTAAATACCAGAAGGGAAGGTGTAGAGAATACAGAGTCAGGCTCTTTGCAGTGGTGCAACTGTCTTTGGGTGGTGCTGCTGAAGCCAGGGTGTTTGGACCAAATGACTTCCAGAGGTCCCTTCCAACCTCAACCACTCTGTGATTCTAGGATACTATTTGCAGAATGAAAAGGAGGAGATGGGGAATTGCTATTGGTTAGATATTCTCCACTTTTTCTTCAAGTAATAAAATCTTTCAGTACATCTACTGTTGCCTATAATGTAATATAGCTATAAGGTCAAAAGATGTGTCTGCATAAAATTATATATGTATATATAGGTTGCTTATATGTAAAATGAAAAAATCAGTGTATTTTCTTCTAAGTAGTATAAGGAACAATGATTTGATGGACCATTTATTATTGGTAATTTAATTATGATTAATTTTTTTTCAGTAAGTAAATAGGTCTTACTTAACGTGTTCATCCTATAGAGGAAGAGAGGAAAATTTCAGAATGTTTCTCAGTATCCTGATAGATAGGATATTTGTAGCTGAGAGATATTGTTAAACCAGATTAAAAGAAGTAAAACATTATGGCAAATTTGTCAAAATGTAGGAGGAAGAGGACTCAGACATCCTGTAGAGATTTCTTATCATTTTTCTAATTTGGATATCTAGATTTTCACTTTTTTTGTGGGGTATTCATTCTATCTAAGATGCAGCAAACAGCAGGCAGCAAACCTCCCTCTGACAAGTCACATCAGCAGATGGATGTCCCATTCCCTGCAGCAGGGAGTCTCCTATTGCTATTATTCACCGCTTCCTTCTAGTGATCCTGAGTGGCTCAGGCTCACCAACTAGAGAGGCTTCTCATCAGCTGCAAGAACAATGAACCTTTTCTGAAAGTGCAGGTTATCAGGTGGGGCATAAACCTTCTTCCTAGTGTGAGAAGTCAACAGCTTCCAGCCTTCATCATGGGAGTTTCCACTTTTCAGCTTCATAGGCATAGACTCTTCCAGCCCCTTCCCTACAGCTGACAGTCCAGGCTGTTGGAGCTGTAAGGTCTCAGGGAAGATCTAGTCCATCTGTTTCTCATCCTCTCTGACGCTGTGCAGTCTGGTGGCCTCTTCCCGCAGGTCTTTCACAAGGAAGCACAGCCCCTTGACAGCTACACACCTCCTGCAGGCTAGGAGACCATGTCCTCGGCGAAAGGCTCAAGGGACTCCCTGCAGCCTGACACTGCAGAGCTGCATCCTCCTTCTGAAGCCCTGTCTGGGTCCAAGATTCTGGCAGTGAAGGGACAGTTATTTCAGTGGCTCCTTATGTGGCACAGCAGGTACCCACCAGTACCTCATAGGGTTCCCAAGAGTCCCCCAATGATCCCTGAGAAAATGCCCAGAAACTCAAGGAGCGACTTAAACCTGAACACTTTCAACTTCAACCTGGAGAATGTACTCACAGTGATTAATTCATCTAGGCTACTTAGAAACTCAGTGAATATTAATACTGATGATAAAATTCATGAATAGTTCTTACCCAAATATTTTATTTTGGAGTATGTATATATATGGCCTGATACATTTTTGACTGCAAACAGGTGTACGAGAGCTCCTCAACCAGGAATGGTGGTAAAATATTGAAATATTTAGATTGGAAAATATGAGCTGCATTAAGGATGAAGACAGATGATGCTGATGTTCTGTTTTATTTTGCAAGGCAGATGATATTCATGTTTAGTACTTATAATTTTTATTATTTTTGCTGATTGAATTTCCCCATAGAAAATGCATTAGTGCTCATAATAATCAAGCGTACTTTTTTATATATATGTGACCAAGGAATCAGTTTTTTCTGCACTTCTCTCAGCTGAAACACACTTTACTGATAAGAAAAATGACAGGTGTTTGTGTGGACTGGTAATGTATGAGGTTTGCATCTTGAACTACAGACTGCTGAGTTCTCTTCTGAAAGATAATAAAGTACGTGGTTCATTTTTCATGTGCATTAGTAACTTAGTTGATCAGGACATGTGGACATATTTGATATATTGCCTGGCTATAAAAATGAATAAGGCTTTTATGTATTTGTTCTCTTTAGACTGTGGGCGAAAGTCCCTCAGTTTCCAAGACAGCCTACAAATGATTTACCATTTGGCTTATATCTCAATAGAACTGTTTTCTTATGTAAGATTACTTCAGTATTCTTGTCTGGAAAAATTCTTTGTTGTTTTGTAGCTATTAGAAAGTGTGCCATCATCCCTTTTCCCCTGGATACATTCACTAAAACAAAGGACAAGAGATGTGCGATCTTTCCACATAGTGTGAGTGTGAATGTTAATTTCAGTATTTCAAGAATATATGCCTTAGTTTGCTTTTTTCCATATATATATATATATATATGAGAAAGTAAACAAAAAAAAAAAAAACATTGAATGGGAACCTTTGTTGTTTGGTGGGGGTTTTTGTTTGGTTTGGTTTGAATTTAATTTATGATTGATATCTCCTTTTGATACCACTTGGTCTTCTGGAAAGTTGACTTTCATATTAGTTTAGGGGTAAGTACACAGATGCTTTGTATAAATTCCTTGTTAATCTGTAGCTTCTGATTATGTACCCTAATGAATTGGCAGCAGCACTTCGTAATGTTTATTTATTTCATAAAAAAAGGTATATTATTGTTGCATTTGAAAAATGCCTTCTGTTTATAGCACAGTGTTTTGCATACAGTTTATTGCTATACAGATCACCAACTATTAGAAGAAAGACTAAAGAGATACAATCAGAATTACAAGAACTCTGAATCCTTGCAGGAGAATTTTTTTCTTTATTTACTTATTGATAAAAAAGAGTAATATATTTCAGGATACTATCCTTAAGACTTTTATAAGTAGAGCTGTAGAATTAAGGACCACAGCTTTATGTGACTACTGTGTCTTGAAGAGATTATAGATGCTTTTCAGTGGATCTGGTTTTGTCAAGGCTCATTGGGTTTAGCTGCAAAAGGAAATATACTTGTAGCAAGTCTCTTTAATCACTAATTGTAATTATTTAAACACTGTAGTGTATTGTCTATGTAAGATGTATTTTCAGTTTCTGATAGGACAACCTTTCAGTCAATCTGTTTACCACCAAGTTTTGGGCACTGGCAAGTATTATTATTGTAGACACTTTTTTTGGCCTGAGGATAGTACAAATGCAGACTTCTTTCTCCTGCAGGTGTAACTAAGGCAGATTTTTTGTCTTAATTTCATTTGGTGGATGTAGATTTCAGAAAGAAACCAACTACTTCCCTTCAGTTTTAAATCCTAAACTCTACTTATCAGTTAGGTCATAGTTTACCTGACAGATTTACTCTTCTTCTCCATCAACAGTAAAATGGTGGTGGTGGGGAGGGACACAGAATTTTTTGTTTACTTAATATTATACTAAATCAGGAGGAACCTGAGATAGTAGGGCTCTAAAGGGGATCATGCAATTATGTAAATATGAAAATAGACATTATGTGGGAGAAGACAGCTAAAATAGCACAAGATATACTGGAAAAGATAGTCATACTCTTATTTGTTTTTAAATATTCATTCAAACATTCATACTTTTCTGGCAAACCTACAAGAATGTCTGCTTGACAGAATTGTCCTTGCAGCTTATGGCTATCAGATATTTATTTATAGCATGTGTTTGTATATCTTTATTCTAACAGTCCTTTCCAGTTCTAATTGGTTTTCTAGATAGTTTTTGCAATAGCTTGTTATTCACATATGAAAATGTGAAATAACTAAGTAGTACTGTGCAACTTGGTAGGCACTGACAGTTTGGATATTCCTCTAGTCTCAATCTTTTTATGAATTGTCATCACAATGAAGAAGGCTAACATACAGCAAGAAGCTTTCAGTATTTGTTTAGTCATCTTTCTTATCTTTTCCACCTGAAAAATATAAATATTTATTTTGTTTAAAATATGATAAAATCCCTTCATAATTTTCCACTAAAAATGATTGCATGATGTGTTGGTATTCTCTTTACTGATCTCAACAGTTTAGATAGGTAAAAGTAGTTACCCTGAAGTTTTTAATTATTTTCGGGTAGTTGGTGAAAGTAGAATTTTGGACAACCATTATGAATAACTTTCTCTGATACTCATTGACAGAAAACTTTTTTTCCTTGAACACATAGTAGATTCTCCTGAACAGCAGGTGGTTAATGTTAAACAATTCTTCATGTGAATTCATTGTTTGAAGTGAGGCTCCACCAGTTACATTACAATCCATGCAGATGCTACATTTTAGCCATGAATGAAGCAAACATCATCTGAAATGTCAGGATTATCATGTCCTGATAGGCATGTTAATATGGACTGTTAAAGCTGCATTAAAGACTATTTAAAATGGGCACCATTCCCAGTTTTTTAGTGAAGATGGTAAGTTTGGTTTAATGTAATACATAGTCCCTATCAACTTGAACTTAAATGAAACTGATAAAAGCAGTGCCACAATCAACATGGAAAGAAAGATCTGTGAGATCAAGGGTAATTTTCCCCACCTTACTCCCAGCATTTTCCTTTTCTTGAACTTATTTATGGCTCTCTGCATATATTATTCATGATTGTTGTAAAGTTTCAGCCTTTACGTTTTTTATGTATCTATAGACAACTTATATTCCTGCATAAATCACTTGCGGTAAATTAGTCATACACACAAAGCTTTCTCTGTGTGTAGATGGGGAAGAGGAAAACAAATGCCAGCAAATCAGCGACTTTTCTTTTAATGTCAACATAGTGCAATGATATCAGCTTGCAGCAGACTTAATACAATTGAGCAGTACCAGAAGGAAGAAATATTTGATCACTAAACATGCTGGTGCTCAGATACGTGCATTATTATGAATATAAGCATTCATTAAAAAGTTCAATTTGTTGCAGGGCTTGGTGTCTCTAGATATTGTCAGGCACAATAACATTTATCATGCTTTCAGTATCGTTTCTGATGGACTAAATGGTGTTCTTGGCAGACTTGCTCACAATAAGAGGAAAAGCAGAGTAAATTTATTTTTTCCTATATTAAATATTGAAGTACTTGTCAAACAAAAAGGTAGCCAACATTTGTCTTCCCTTTCCTGTGGAAGGAGTGCTATGGATTCTGGTAGAATTTGATTACTTCTTTTAGATGAAAAAGGAAAAGAATTCTAGAAACAGTCACATACAGTGTAAATAATAATTGCAAAACTGCCTAGTGTCAAACATGGTGAGTAATAGTTTTGCTTGCCAGCAAACATCACACCTGTGCACAGCAGTGCTGGGCTTGGAAGCAGGCAGACCTTAGGAGCTTTTGCAGTTGTCACCAAGCTCTTACAGACTTCTAGCGGTTGAAATCTCAAAACAAATAAAATAAATTTGAAAACCTCAAACTCCCCAACAAAATAAAGGGTATATTGCAGGTAATGAAGATTCTTGAAAATATTTCCTATCCTCTTGGACAAGGCAGTCTTTCTTACATGAAGTCTGTCTTCCTCTTACAGTTTTCCCAAAGGGAGGTATGCAGTGGAATGAAGCCATTGCCATCTTCCAAGTTCTCTAGACACTTCTGATCTAAACCCAAAAGGGATTTCAGAGAATCAGATTCAGCAATCTAACTGATATCTTCTGCTTGTACGTAACACCTCTTTGAAGATGCTTCTGCCTATATCAGGTTTTTCCTGATCTTCCGGTACAGACATTTTTTTTTTTTTTCTCCCAGTTGTGCTGAGAGAGTATCTTCAACAGTTTGATACCATTCCTTTTAGACCATTGATAAAAGAGCTTCAGACGCAGTATTATAACTATCTTACAAATTGTAACTATGTTTCACAATGCACTCAATGAAGAAAGGTGATGCTTCCGCTTGATGGTAGACTCCTCAGGCAGAGCTTGGTTTTTAATTCATCTGATCCAATCTACCTTGGTGCCATATTTAAGGAAATTGCACTTTTGCCATTCCTTCTAGCAGCTGCAACACATTCAATACTTTAGAAGTTGATGACATCTCATAAATAAACAAAATTACCACTGTGAAATGGCAGATTCTCTGTCCTTGCATTTCTTGTCAATGTGCAAAAACTTGGAAGATGCTTGGTAAAACTGCACAACTGTAGAGTTCTTGGCTCTGGCTTTGAAAGGGTTATTGGATATGAGAGCTAGTATTCCTGTCTGAGTTACAGAAAAGGAACATTTGCTTCAGAAACAAAGAACTTTCTTTGCTGAATTTTGTAAGTGACTGCAAGGAAAAGATCTATAAGAGTCAAATTCACTAATTTCTTATGAATCTATGGCTATTTCAATAGGTTCTCTTTTTTAGGAGCATGACATCATCCTTAATTCATAATCAACCTGTGACTTATTAAACTTTCAGTTCAATTTATCTCTTGCTTTGAGTTTGTAGAATAATTTGCAGCATAGATGAGTGGAAATGACCTCTATGCACAATATAATGAGGATATCAAGAATCTTGAAAATGTGTATTTATTCATCCCATTTTAAAACCTGAAAAAGCCCTGTGCAGTCATTTAAAGCATAAAAAAGCATATTGATTTTAAATTTTCGTTTTTGATCTGTGCAACCTGAAACAGATGATTTACAGGTATTTGAGTGAGGCTGCCAGAGGTTTCTTTTAATGAGTTTAAATAGGAATTCTTGCCTCTATGGGTCACAAGTCTGTAGGCCGCATTTGGCTTATATGTGGATTATTAGTATGAAGACAGATAGCATTAGAAGTTAATGTTTTGGTGTGGTTGAGTAAGGTTCAGATTGTAAATAAATAAATGAAACTTCTGTTTTCAATCAATTCTGCTGTGGAAAAGGCCTTGAATGTCATGTGAAACATCATGTATGTAAAACTTTCATTTAAGATGTTTGGAGAATCTTTCTCAGAAAGTGCGGTTGTTAAAAAGTGCCAGTTTTGGAAAAGAAAAACCTTTTGCAGAGAGAATTTCTGGTTGAATTGGAATTTTTTATTTCTTATATCATTGTCAGTCATATGAGTTTGTTATCATTGACAGTCAGATCATATCAAAACTACAGCTTTTTACGATAATGCTTGTG
This sequence comes from Aviceda cuculoides, assembly GCA_035590195.1. NCBI lineage: Eukaryota > Metazoa > Chordata > Aves > Accipitriformes > Accipitridae > Aviceda > Aviceda cuculoides. Next base: position 6,714,230 of record JAVJGG010000048.1, read on the forward strand.
CTCTGTCCATCTCTATTTTAAAGGCTTCCCTTAGAAAACTGGAGGTCATAACTCTCTAAGTACACTTTCCTACCTTTTTCCCAAGTTTTATAGGAAGCTAACAAAAGTTTGTGCTAAAACCAAAGAAAAATTGCTGCTTTCTTAATCCCCCTTGCTCCTGGGGAGTATGTAGAAAATTTTCATTTTCCATCTGAAATAATATTGACTGTTATATCTCTTCGTCATATTTCTTTTTGCTGTCATTAGTCCCATTAAAAATGGGCAGGCAGTTTAATTGTTGTTCTCCATCCTACTCCATCTTCCCTTGACTAAAGGGAAGGAGAAAAAAACTTGTTTCGATAAAACTTTTTGAGCCTCAACCACTATTGTGCTGCCTTAAACTGAAGTAGAGCATTAAGATTTTCCTGCTAATGAACTGTACCAGGAGGAGTTCCTTTTTCTGTGCCTGTTTTTCTCAGGGCTCTGTCTTTAATATTAGTCATAAAATGGTATAGGTTAGCTCTAAGATGTAATTAACCAGTTTCAAAAGGTCAGTACACTGTACTTCATTTCCACCATTCACCTTAGCAATTATCCACTTCACTGACAATACCTTGACCTCACTCTATGCTTCCACCATTATTCTGGTCTTCCTATTGAAAACTAAAATTCAGTGCGAGTATGTGGAGATATTTTCTGGAGAGAAAATGTTCACAGTTGAAGAGAAAATGAAACATTCTGAGGTTTTTTTCACACATTGCACATTGTTTAATAAGCTTTCAATTCCTTTATAAATCAGAACCTGTAGCTGTACCTGAGAACATCTAAAATTCTTATTCTCTGTACATATATGGCAATGTATATTTTCTGTGGAAAACAAACCGTGAAATTCTTTTCACTGAAGATGTGAGATAGGTATCACTGCTATTCAATCAATTTGCATTTTTAATTGAAGTTTCAGTAATAAATTTCAAAATTATTGAATCACTGTTCCTGTGAAATGTTTTTGTGTGAAAAGTGAAAGGATATAGACTTTAAGGCAGCAATAGTTTATTTTAGAGGATCTGGGGGTTTTATGTAATGAAGGATGGAAAAAAAATTTAAAAATGCCAGGTTCCCTTTAAAGAAACACAAGAACATGTCTATGTGTATACACATATACATGCATATATGTATTTTATATACACAAATATGCCCACAAAAATTTCATTAGGTCAGTTCAAAACAGCTAACGCTTTTTGAATGTTTTCCATATGTTGCATTTTCATTAGCATCTGCCTCAACTTCCTTAGTGAGAAAAGTTCATCTAGCTGCTTTCCTCATCTTACTATATTAGGTCTCACAACACTTGTTTTCTCTGGCTGTCTAGTGGAGAGGAAAGCAGGTCTGCACAAGTTACTTGCACAATGGATGAGGTTCAGCCTTTTGAAACTGTGTAGCGTGGGGTAGGTCAAAACATCCCAGGGAGAATGGGTCCATCTCAGAGCAGCTCTAGTTGTACAGTTATGAAACAGTCTACAGAGCCCATCAGAATTTGTAACTAATCTTTTTTTTTTTTTTTTTTTTTTTTTCAAATGGCAGGGAGCTTGTAAAATAAGGTTGGTAAGCTTTTTCAACTGAAAAACAAATAACATTCCAAGTCTTGTTTCTAGAGGGAAAAGGATCCCTGAAGCTTATTTTATTTTCTTTTGCTTTGTTTAAATGAGAGGAATACATTCTTAAAAATCCGAGTTAACACCTAGCATTGCCTTTAGTCATTGCATTTAATCTTTTCTTTTCCAGAATTTGAAGCACCAAGTTATAAAAAGACCCTTCTTACAACATCTCAAAGAGGGCTGAGCAGACTTGGGTGTGTTCTGAAAGACCATAACCCTGCAAGATTTTCTGCACAAAATTACATTAAAGAGATAATTAAATACTTAATTTTGCTTGTTCTTCCTAACCTAATTCCAGACCTGATTTTTTTTTTTTTTTCTTTGCTTTAGTGTCCCTACTCATTTTGGAAGAATGACATGAATGATAGAGAAGCAACTTCTCAAAGTGTTTAAGTTTATATGTTTTATAGGAATTTACCTTCATCTCTTACATAAAAATAAAACTCTTAGAAGTTAGAAAAATTTCAATTAGAAAAACAGTAGTACAATTCTTGAATGGGACATTACTGCCGTGAATATCTGTATTTCATCTCAGAATAATTGATAACTAAAACTGGATTCATGTATGTCATTGGCAAAATATTGTGAACAGCAAATATTTTTCCTTTGTTTGAATTTTTATGCTGCAAATATCAACATGTATCTTTACACATGCTCATTATTCTGCATGCCAGAAGTATCCTGCTTAAAAATTGTAATGACTTGATTGGATTATCTATTAATATCGAATACAAAAATTCAGAAAAAGTAATGTAAAATAATATTCTTTAATTCTCAATTAAAATAAATGTGTGCATCCTTCTTTACTTTAGGAAGATTAGCAAAGGTGTTACCAACAAATACTTGGACAGTAATTTTCAGTTTTTATATATAAAAAAAAAAGGTACATTCTCCTTCATGGCCTTTTTAATAGCAATATTTCAGTTTTCCACTAAGGGAGTTAAAATATAATAAATATTATATGGAATTTATAAGTATAATACAATTAATTTTATTTGGTTCAAGATAAAATATTTTGAAAAATTCATATAGAAGGATGACACTAGTCAGTTCAGGAACACCTGTGTTCCTCATAAAACAATAGGGGTATCTAACCTGTTTTCTGCAATCCGTATTACATTGATACAAAACTTTCCTGTCTGTTTTAAATGCAAATATGTAAATATTTGCAACATAGCTCTGTCAAGGATGGGGTCTGGCATATTCAGATTAAAAGTAGCCCTGAGGCAAAGAGAGACTTCCCTCCGCTGACTCTTCTTTCAGCTCTTTACAGCAGCTCCCATCAGCTAGCTGGCCTTGAGCGCCTCCAGCTGAACTCCTGGAGCTGGAAGGGCCCTGAAAGGAGTTTTGGGGTGTGAGTGGGATTGGGAATGCATTGCACAGGTGTGAGAGACAAATTCTGTCTACTCAAAAGAAGGTGCATCTTTTTAGCTGGGAGTGGCAAAATTACATGTGATGGCTCTGTGAAGTTGGTGTTCTGACTTGGAAACTGAAAGTTGGGATCTGGCACCTCATTTTTTTCCACATGTTCTTTACCAAAGAAGAAAAAGAGAGCAAATACTTCCTATGAGAGCATTATGTGAAAAGTGGTATTTGGAATAAGCATAAGGTATAGTTTGGGAGAGCTTTAATGCATAACAAACCAACCCTGATTACTAACACTCTGGAAATTAGTATTTTGGAAAATATGAGTTCTAGTACTTTGCTGGACAACAATTTATAGTAAAATCAATTATACCAAAATTGCCTATTCATGATTTTGTACAAGTTAGTATTTTTTTCTGACTTTATTATGGAGTTCTTCAACTATAGGGTATATTAAATATTTAAATTTATCTTTATTGGACCTTGTAGACATCTTGGGTACAATGAATTGAAATTTTACAGACAGAGAGATAAGTAAATTTATCTTTGACTCAGATCTTGGTTTGGTAGTCATCTCATGCTTAGTTGCCTGACTGAAATTCAACCTTGAATGGCTTTGTGATTTCTCTGTACTTGAAGTCTGCCAAAAATGAATTGGTATTGATTAGTGTCATCAGTGTGAAAAGGTGAACTTTCAGGCTTAGAATTTGAGTTGTGTCTTTTGGCAGATGCTTTGCAAGAACATAAGGCTTTCTTGTGTTCCAGATCTTTCGTGGGTACTTGTTAGACGTTATGCCTGCATATTATGCCTGCATACTTATTTAGAAAAGATACAGGTTTTGTGATTGTAGTGCAGTAGATGGTATTTGAACAACTATAAATCAGCACAATTTGGGGGGGGATAAAAAAGATTTGGTGCTAAATAGAGGTATGTCATCCCTTTATTTCCAGTTGTTGTACAGAAATTCAGTGGATAGAGTTTAAAGACCTCATTAGAAACATGTGAGCATCTAACATTTTCTCGTGCATTGGAGTTAACATCTTGTACTCTATCACCAGTGGGTAGACCCAAATATATCAAACCCCAAAACAAGGGTATAAAATTATCTTTCCCTGATTCCCTGTTTAATCTCAGTACAGATGTTTATCATATTCTAAGGAATTTAGCTTGGTAAAAAACCTCTAAAACTGTGAGGTAGCATGAATATAAAATATAGGCTTTTCACTCTGTTGTATTTTACTAGTTGGACCATACCCCTTAAAACTAGTAGTTTTGTAGCTGTGTAAAGTCTTTTCATGCAAGAAAAAGTCCATAATGTAAAGACAACTGCTGAATAGCATAATTGTTTAATAAGTTAAAATTAGTTCCCAGTTAGTCTGCCAATATGATACAGCGTCAAAGGAATATATTCCTTTCTTACTTGCTAGTTTGCCTAATCTTAGGTCAAAGGTGCATTTCAATTTTAAGAACTGTTTCGGAGTTCTCTCTAAATAGTACCCTTCAAAAGTGTATTATAACATGAAGACTGGCCAAGGTTTTAAGAATTCTATTGCTGTATGTGGAGGGTTGCTCATTTGTTGTTCTTCTTGTTTGGTTTGGTAAAAAGAGCAAATAATCCATGATGAGAAGGAACAGCCTGAGGAATTGTCTTTTGCTGGTGGAATAAAATGCCTTTAAATGTAATCCATTCAGTTTTTAACTCTTTGACAGTTGACTTGCCTAAGTGGAGTAGTTGGTATTCATCATCTGTATTTAGAATCAGAGTATCTCAAGTTGGAAGATATCCATAACGATCAAGTCCAACTCCCTGCTCCTCACAAGACTACCTAAATCTAAATCATATGACTAAAAGCATCATCCACATGCTCCTTGAACTCTGACAGGCTTGGTGCTGTGACCACTTCCCCAGGGAGCCTGTTCCAGTGACTGACCACCCTCTCACTGAAGAACCTTTTCCTAATGTCCAATCTGAACTTCCCCTGACTCAGCTTCATGCCATTTCCTCGTGTCCTGTTGCTGGTCACCAGAGAGAGGAGATCAGCACCTCCCCCTTGGGGAAGTTGTAGTCTGCCATGAGGTCACCCCTCAGCCTTCTCTCCTCCAAGCTGGACAAGCCGGGTGACCCCACCTGCTCCCTGTAAGTCTTGCCCTCGAGACCTTTCACCATCTTTGTTGTCCTCCTCTGGACACACTCTGATAGTTTGATGTTCTTCTTATACTGAGGCACCCAAACCAGCACGCAGTACTTGAGGTGGGGGCACAGCAGTGTGGTGTAGAGTGGGATGATCGCTTCCCTTGACTGGCCAGCTGTACTGTGCTTGATGCAGCCTAGGGCACAGTTAGCCCTTTTGGCTCTCAGAGCACATTGTTGACTCATATGCAGCTTACCATCAACCCAGACCCCCAGATCTCCTTCCATGGGGCTGATCTCCAGCCTCTCATCCCCCAGTTTGTACATATAACCAGGGTTACCCCATCCCAAGTGCAGAATCTGGCACTTGCTCTTCTTAAATTTCATATGGTTGGTGATTGCCATACATTATGTGAATTGGCTTAGAAATGGAATTTAGAGATAGCTCTAACTAATTTGATAATTAAGTATTTTCTTGTAATGTCTTAGTTATTTTGTCTTTGATTTCCTATTTATTCCAAGGAATATACTTTAGTATTTAGATGCAACTTTAGCACATGAAGTGCCCATACCTAAATAATATAAGCTTTTGGAAATTATGGACCTCGTTTTCAAATGAATAAGCTTGTGGTCAGGGTCTGATTTATACATGGAAGTTGTTTGAAACATCAGCACTGCTGTTTGTCTTTTATTGTTCTTCATCATGAGAAGATGAAGCTTGGGGAGAAAAAAAGTACTTTGTCTTTTTTTTATTTTTTTTTTTTTCTTTTTTTTTCTTTTTTTTTCTTTTCTTTTTTTTTTTCTGTCCTTCGCCCTACTCGGTCTTCTGGGGAATCCTGTAGTTTATCATATATAGAATATTACCTAGAAAAATATCTGGAAAAATATTATCATTGTTAGTAAACAATCACTTCTTATTTTTCATTGAGTATGATTTTTGTCCTGCCTAGAGAGACTCAAAAAGCATTTCTAGTTTCCTCTGAAAATATGAATGAGCCTCTTTAACTTTATAGGGTATCTAATTGCTTCTATTTGTTCAGAAATAAGGTGGGAACAGACAAGTTTACTGTTTGATTTAGCTAGATAATCATATTGTTACAATTCACAGGGTCTGAATTATGTTTTTCTGATGCTGTAATGCTTCATTCTCTTTGCTTTATGTTCAGTAGCTTTTCATTATTTGCCAGAAATTGATTTTAAAATAAAAGTAACCAATATCTGAAAAAGTACACCTTCCTAGATCTTTGTAAACCCTTGTTGATACAGATATCCTGTTTCTTCAATGAAGTGCCCTGCACTGTTGTCAGTCTCTGCTTTTATCAAATAACCAATTTTAGTTCTCACAGAACTGAAAATTGTAAAGTTCTTACAATTTTGACTTTTATGTATGAGCATTTCTCTTCTTTTTTTCATCTAAGTTGAAAGATCTGGAACCTTTCATTTTCACAATTTTTAATCTATCTTAATCTCCTTTAATCTTCTTATAAGTACCAGTTAATAATAAATAATAACTTGATAATAGTAAGTACTTGTCAATAATAATCTGATAAATATCTGTTAGTACCAGATAAGTACCTGTTTTGTGCTATAAAAGTAAAATAATTTTATCTATTTTTCTTTTGAAAGCTGAGGAGCATTTCGTACATTCTTGACAAAACCTGTGTCTAGTTGTCTCTGAGGGGGAAATAAAATCAGTTGTTAGATAATTACTTTATAGGACTTAGTAACATGACTTTTTGTTGATATGTGTAATTCCTCCTATATGTGGATTAGATAAATGGATTCAGAAAGGTGGGTTATCCTAAATTAACGTTACAACAATAATATTTCCCTTAAGACTATTAATTGCGACCTCAAGAAACAGAGTAGTGTGAAAACTTAAAAATCTTTCATCTGGTCATTAAGATAGCAGTTTCTACTACTGAAGACTTACTTTAGATCTTCTTCCATTTAATGAATATTTATTATAGTCCTTCTAAAGTGTAGACAGACTATTACAAAAGATATGCTCTTTGGGGGAATAAAAAGTGAACTTTGACACTGTCAGACCAAATATCAGTCTCAATTTTATTTAAAACAAAGTCTTTTGGTTTATGGAACAAGAGTATTAAAAACAAATAACAGGGAGAGAAATAAGGTTTGGTTACCAGTTACTATATTAAAGTATTACCTATGCTTTAGGTAAAGGTACAATTAATGAAAAATTGACTCTTTTAGTCTTTTTCTTTCGAAATTCAAGTACCTAATATAATGAAACATGGAAAACTTTTATCTTGGACTGATTTCTAAGATGCCCACCTTACGCTGAGGTGAAGCCATTAGCCTCACCTGGTAAAGAACAAAGTTTTTTAATCATATTATTCCTCTTTCTTTTTCTCTCTTTTGGTTGCTCTTCCTCCCACCCCAACCCTTCCCAGCTGGAAAGACTGCAGGTTGAGAACACCTCTGAACAGGGAAAGAGAGAGAGACTTGAAGCAGGAAAGCAAAGTTTGGAAGAAGAGAACAGAAGATTGAAGTTGCAGGTAAAAGAAATTCAGGGACTTCTGGAGATGAAAAATAAAGCAACACTAACTGAATTGAATTGTTATCATCAAAATGCACAAAGTAAACTGCTAATTAAAAATAAGGTGTGTTCATTGCTTAGTTTGATTACTTGGAGAGCATTCCCAAAAAGAATTACTATTTCATAACTTCAAAATGTCCCCCTAAAACAAGGGTTGTGCAAGACAGAACAGCCCTGTCTGCATCTCAGACTTGGACAGTTAGAACTCAGTGACTTTGAATTTCTGTAGGGTACAGAAACAGAAAGAAATATCTTTTTTATTTTTAAAAGGCACAGGAGAAATAACAAGTCTGACAAGACTAGGGAGCAAAAGTGAAGACTGGGAGTAACAGAAGAGATTAAGCAAGCTTTGGTAGGTATAGAGTCCTGATGAAGGTCAAAGCAAAAAAAGCATGAGACTAATCATTCCTCTGTCTTGCTGAATATTGAATCACTTCTTAGGGAAGAGAGAACTGAAGGAAGAGCCTTATTTCTTAATTTTTTATTCCTCTAAAGATCTGTTCCCTTTTAAACTTTATTGTACTGCTAAAAATGATGTGATAAATTATTCAGAGACTCTTAGCTGTGGGTATTTCCCTTATTTTATGGTTTTCCATGCCAATAATTAAGTGGTAATCCAGAAGGCTCTCAGATTCGTTGAGACTCTGAAGGCTGTGCAAGAGAAAGCAAAAAAAGCACCAACTCAATCAATCAGCAAATACACATACTTGATGTTACAAGTTGGGCAGCACGAAACAGTTAACATTCTTATTTGCTCAAATAACAAATAATTTACTGTCATTTATATGCATTTACTCTTGAATAATGGCAATCTGAGTAACTAGGACTGGATTTAGGGTATAGTTACAATAAGTAATTTCTCTTGGGAAAGATTGAAAGAGAGGTTCTGTACTTGAGGCCTGCTTTTAAATGTAATGATATGACTTTTCCATATTTCTGTGATGGCTCAGGAGCAGCAAATTACAATTCACACATATAGCTTACCTTTATAAAATATCTTGCACAACAAACACCTGTTCTGGATTTTCCTTTACTAGTATTTATTTTATCATACCATATCGTGTCATACCATATCATATCAGCCGTTTCATGACTTTTTTGTAATGCAAGTAATTTGAGATTGGAGATGTGGCCAAAAGGATGCTCATCTGCTAAGGCATGTTAGTGTATTCCAAATACCTTTTAGTTATATGGCTGTCCTGGGTTGGTTGGTTGGTTGTTTTTTAAAATGTTACTTGCAGAGAATACTAGACATCTGTAATCCACTCTGTTAGTAACACAACACTAACTGACACAACTTCACAACATTTTAACAAATCAAAAGGCCGAGATGGAGCTCAGTCATCTCTCTTTCCTTCTCATAAAAGTGAATATCCCTACAATGTTTGCCTTTTCCTAGCTGATGATTTTAGGATAAGATTGTCTTGAAAACTATTGATTATCAGTTTAAAGGAGAAAAATTAAAAATTGTATTTTAGTGTCAGCTGAAACTATGTAATCTGTCATCTGGTGGATTGCTAACAGTTATCATCCAAAGATTAGGGTGGAAACTGATTTGTTTGCAGCTGTTTCTATCTCTGATTTACAAGAACTACAAATCATGGAGTCACAAAACAAGTCAGGGTGGAATGGACTTCAGGGGATCCTCAGTCCAACCTCCTGCTCAAAGCAAGGTCAGCTCTGAGGTCAGACCAAGTTGCTCAAGGCTTTGCCCAAAAGGGGTCTCAAAAACCTCCAGGACTGCACAACCTCTCTGGGCAGCATGTTTGTGATGGGTTGACCCCAGCTGGCAAGTAAGCTTTCACCCAGTCCTCATTCACGCCCCAGCAGTGGGATGGAGGAGAGAACTGGAAAGGCAAAATTGAGAAAAAAACCTCATGGGCTGAGATAAAGACAGTTTAATAAGTGAAGGGGGGTGGAAGGTGATGCGAAACCAATCACATACCACCAAGAGACTGATGCCCAGCCCGTGTCCAAGCGACAGCTACTTTGGAAAAACCACCACCCCTCTGTTGTTGCAAGGGACTCTTCCTTCCCAGGTGCCGGACTTTGTCATTGCTGAATTTCACAAGGTACCTGTTGGCCCCTTTCTTCAACTTGGTGACAGAATTTTTGATTGGAGCATGCCATCTACAGGCAAGGATGTTGCCTCTGCCTGTCCCAGCTTTAGGGGGAGATAGAATGACCTTGATGGGAGCATTTTCCCTCAGAGCTGTGAGTTGAGCCATCTGCTGTGCCAGGAGTAGTTTCTCCATTTGGGGCTGGGAACCACGCCCTGTGGTGCATCACCACCAAGGTTTAACAGTCTTCAGAAGCATTTCCAGCCAGGACTCCTTGCAAGGGCCTGCCATAGTATTCTAAAGCATACTTGCTCACGGTTCCCAGGGCTCCTGGCGTGTGGCTGCAGGCAGAGAAAATGGTAACACCACAGTCTGCTGTGAAACCACACACACACTGACAACATGAGTAAAATTAAAGGTCAACAGTATTAGGGGAAAGAAGGACTGTGGTGAATCCTTAATGCCGCAATGAACTCTATTCATAGCAGCAAAAATTTAGTAAGATAGAAAGAGCCTTATGAGAAAAAATACTCTAGCAATGAGTTCATCTCCAAATCAGTCATGGCACTAGAAACCTGGCCAGCCACATGTGGAGAAGATAGTGGTTTGTAGAGTTAGTTAGCATATTTTTTAACCTTGCTGCTGACATTAAATGAAAAACAGGGGTTAAGGAAGGAGAGAGTGGCTTTTTCAAGGATTCCAGCCTAACTCAATTTATATCTTAGATGGAACCTGTCTATTCCTATGTAGAGACATCCTAATGTCACTGTTGAACCTTTCTAATTTCTGAGACTGTCTCTATCTAATTTGATCTAGTACTATCAAAAACCTGAAAAGAGTGACTTTGACTTCTGATTCAGGAGCCTTTTTTTCTGGGATAGTAGCTTGGGTTCAAATAAAATAACATGTTATATGCAGCATTAGAAGAGTACAGAGGATGATTTCTGTAAAATATGGGTGTTGGTTAGATGTTTAGGTTAGCAAAGGGGATCATATACAAGATTGAAACCACAGCTCTCAAAAGATCTTTTATGTCTTAATCTGAATGATTAGGGCTTTATTTCGCGAGTAGAGAAAAGGGATATGGGTAATGTGTTATGGAATGAATTCCAGAGCAAAACACAGTTGCCTAACACCCTAGCTTGTCCAAAACCTGTATTTGTGAGACGATTTGGGAGATCCATTGTAGTTCAGAACAATATATAGTGTTATTAATTGATGTATGGCTGATTCATACATTTAAAGGATATAAACAATGACAACATTTTTTCTTTAATAACAGTTTTGGTAAGGTTAAACATGATGTCAAAATACAGAAGTAAAGTCCTTACATCCTTGTCTAAATGGTTTTATGTTGACACTTAGTTATCTTGCTCTTTAATAGGTATACCTTCACAGAATATAGAATATGTGCAATCTCTCGCGACTTATGGTAGTAAATCGTGAAGATTGAAGTTCTGAACACAAAAGTTAATATTGTTTTGCACAAAGTGTGAGTCCTTAATATTATTCTTAGCTGGCAGTGTGTTGGTTTAAAATGTTTCCATATGCAGTTTTTGAAAGGTTGACTTCTGTTGTACGAGATGAGCAGAATTGACGAAACAATTGAGATCAGACATTGTTACTATGCAATTTTATCGATTGTACTTCTTGGAATAGAGAATACTGTCTAAATTAATAGCTTTATTATTTGACAAATAGCATGGCAACAAATATTAAATGGATCTAACTGGTTCATCTAGGAAGGGATAAAATGAAGAAAAAAAACCCTTGATGGTGGTATAAATCAATACCCAAAACATGCTGTTTATGGAAAGATATTTTCTGTTTAATCTGTGAGTATGACCTTGAAAGAAACTTCTAAATTAATTTTGGGGAATAATAACTGTTCTTCTATATTATCTCTAATTATTATGGTAAAGATCTGGTTATTGAAAATTTGATTCATTGAATATGTTTTGTAATGGACTTGTACAGAATTTAAGTGTAGAATATTAAGCTATGGAGCTTGTGGATACATAGACTAAATTATTTTTAAAAGTTCAGTTTCCCTATTTAATATGATAAGGTTATAATGTTGTTAGGAAAAAATTCCATAGATTTTAAAGGTGGAATGATGGACAACATGTATTTTTAAAATGAAACCTTTTTAGCTTAACATTACCTAGCAAGATGGGGTTTAAATCATCAACACTTTGATTTTTCAGAAGTAGGAAGCACTCAAATTTGTAGGCAATAACTTAAAAAATTGTCTGTATTGGGTTTACATGGCAAGGTTTTGGTAGCAGGGGGAGTGCAGGGGTGGCCTCTGTGAGAAGAGATCAGGAGCTGCCCCATGCCAGACACAGCTCATTCCAACTGCCTCCAAAAGGAGCCCACCACTTGCCAAAGCTGAGCCCATCAGTGGTGCTGGTGGCACCTCTGTGAAAACACACTTAAGATACACTAAAAATGCTGAGCAGCAGCGTGTGACAGGGAGGAGTGAGTTAAAAATGTGAGAGAAACTGCTCTGCAGGGCCAGAGAAGGAAGGGGAACCAGAGCAGAAATTCCCCTACAACCTGTGGAGAAGACCATGGTGAAGCAGATTATCACCCTGCCACCCATGGAGGACCCCACGCCAGAGCAAGTGGACATGCCATGAAGGAAGGTGCAGCCTGTGGAGAGCACATGCAGGAGCAGGCTCCTGGCAGGAGTTGCAGCCTGTGGGGGTCTAATGCTGGACCAATTCTTGAAGAACTGTGGCCTGTGGGAAGGACCCACTCTGGAGCAGTTCATGGAGGACTGTATCCCATGGGACGGATGCCCTACTGGAGCAGGGAAACAGTGTGGGGAGGAAGGAGAAGCAGAGAGGAGCTGTTATGGACTTGACCGACAACCCACCGTTCCCCATCTGTACATAGAGGGAAGAGATAGGGGAATCGGAATTAAAGGAGTGAAGTTGAGACTGGGAAGAAGGGTAAGAGAGAAGGAACATGTTCTTAGTTTCGTCTTTGTTTCTCACCATCCTACTCTATTTTTAATTGGCAATAAATTTAATTTTCCCCAAGTCAAGTCTGTTTTTCTCTTGAGGGTAATTTATCTCAATCCATGAGCCATTCCACCTTATTTTCTCCCCTATCCTGTAGAGGAGAGGGGGTGAGAGAGCAGCTCGGTGGGCATCTGGAATCCAGTCAAGGCCATCCCACCACTATGTTAGAGGTGGGCGTGTTCCTCACATTTCATAGGCAAAAATTAATCTTTATGATAGCAACTTAAATGAGGTTAGTTTTCTTTTTATTTTTAAAATAGAGGGACAATATCCTCTCTCTCCTTTTCCCTAGATATTTGATGATGTTTTTCTTATATGGCAGAAACTAGTTACCCTGCTGTAGTTATATAGTCTTTGTAATTTCACAATATCGGTGTGTAAACTCTAATTTTTGTGAATGCAAAATCTTTATATGAGAATAGTTGTAATGTGAATGATGTGTTTCCTAACTTTAATTAAAAAACACCAGTAAAGGCTGTGAGACTAAATTACTGCTCCCTAAATCTATTTTTTTAGTTTAATAAGAAAAAAAAGTTCAATTGTTCCTTTTTTAATATCTAGAAAAATCAGTTGTTCCTTTTTTAATATCTAGAAAAATCAAATTAACAAATTTCAAAACAAAATTTCTCTCTTTCTGTACATCTCTAAGGAAGATGTTATAACACGCTTGTACTCACTTCCAGATTTGTTATCAAGATTGTATCTTTTTCTTCCTTTCTCTATAGATTAAAGCAGCTGTTTCAAACAAACTACCAAAGTACATATACTGTGATCTGTCTTGATATTCAATTGTATGGCAAAGATTTCAAAGTGAATGAAGTATTGGATGGATTAACTGAAGGAAAGAAAAACTGTAAATTCATGGAAATAATGGCTACATACTCGATTCTCAAGAAAGGGAACTGAAAATACCACAGTTTTCAAACTTGCAGCATCATAAGGTGCTGTTTCTTCATGATTCAGGGAAAAATATTATTACCTATTTTTCATTTTTAGTTAGGAACAGACTGGTTTTTAAAGATTGCTGTATATATCAGACCTCTTTGTTTCTAGTGTCTTCTGGATTTTAATGGATTATCGCTACTTGCATGTAAACCCTTTGGATGAGAAGCTGTTGGATCAGATCACACCTTAGTAACACACATTTTGTATGGTATATAAACCACATGTATTGCTTTTTTTTTTTTTTTTTTTTTTTTTTTAAGAAAGAGAAATCTCAGTTACAGTTTTGGCAACCGAAGTATTAAATGCTTTTCTCTTTTTGGTAGGAAAAATAATATAAAATATTTATTACAGGTAGCTGAAAAGATTGTTCATACTGTATTTTATTCTTCCCAGAAATATTTGGATCATTTTAAAGTTTATTCATTTTTATTTGTTCCAACTGTTTACTATTTACTTGAATGTAGATATATTGGGTCTGGCTGGGGTGGAATTAACTTTCCTCATAGCAGCCCGTGCAGTGCTGTGCTTTGTACTTGTGGCTAGAACAGGGTTGATCACGCACCAATGTTTTGACTCTTGCTGAGCAGTGCTTGCACAGCATCAAGGCTTTCTCTCCAACCTCCAATGCAAACACCAGTAGGCTAGGGGTGGGCAAGAGGTTTGGATGGGAAACAAGCAGGACAACTGACCCAAACTGATCAAAGGGATATTCCATACCATACGATGATGTACTCAGCAATAAAAGCTAAGAGAACTGGGGCGGGGGGGGGCATTTGTTGTTAAGGTGTTTGTCTTCTGAAGCAACTTCTATGTGTAGTGAGGCCCCATTTCCCAGAAACTGGCTGGACATCGCCCGCTGGTGGGAAGTAGAGAATGCATCCCTGTTTATGAGTTGGGGGTTTGGGGTCTTTTTTGCTTTGCTTCCACATGCTGCCTTTGTTTTTTGGTTTTCCTTTATTAAACTGCCTTTAGCTCAACCCATGAGGCTTCTCATCTTATTTTCTCCCCCGTGCTACTGAGCTGGTGGAGTGGGAGTGGCTTGGTGGGCACCTGGCTCCCAGCCAAGGTTATCTCACCACAATAGAACAGTTTTAATGAGAGACAGCCTTATTACTCTAAGCTCCACAGAAACTTATCACAAATTATTGACTAGAACAGTATTTACAAGTATGGTTGCAAAATAAAATTTAAGAAGTGGTTAAGAAAAATAAATGGAATGAGATACTCTGACAAATGCTGCAGATGCATTAACAGACTGTAACATTTTGGTTCAAAGAAGTAATGAGGCTATAAGGAAGATCCCGTCATGATCCCCCCTTGAACTGGTATTGCTTTAGTTCAGAGCAATTGTGCACACTTAATTCCTTCTGAAGGAAACTATGTGGGAAGCTCTGCTTCAGATATTCATGGTGCAAGCCCTAAGGGAGTGGACAGAGCTGGACCACTGACAGTTTTTGGGATGGCCTCATACTGCACATGGATTAAGGGCCATAGGAGCAGGCAAAACCTAGGCTCTTGTGTTTGTGCACGGGCCTCAGCACCTGCTGCTGTAGCCTACTTTTCCACTTCTGCTGTGCTGATTTACTGGTGTGAATAAAGCCAAATACAAAAGCAGATGTAAATTGCTTCCTTGTCAACGGTGACCACAGTAGATAGTGATCTGCCTGCCCACCATCTGAATGCTGTGATCTGCCAGAGGTGTTCTGAGGAGGCACCACAGTATGGAGGAGGAATTTTATAATTTGCCTGGATGATGTGAGAGAAGTTTTTAATAGTAAGGGCTTATACTAATTGCCATGTGTTTCATTCCTGGTTTTGTGTCACAGATCACTTGAACTCAGTTTTTAATATATTTTTTACTTTTTATCAGAACAAAACTCGAGAGAAGACATAATTATGGTATCATTGTTAAACAGTTTGATACTTCACCTAGCACTGTTCGTCCAGTGGAGAATTATCTTTGTTTCAATGCAAACCTCCGGGGCTAGTTATTGTGATGGTAAAGCAGTACTGGCTGCACAATTTGCTCCCTTAGCAGATTTTTAAAACACAATATGTTTTGTCAGAATTAGCAGTTGGGATACGGGGGGTGG
>JAVJGG010000048.1:6731804-6773338 GCA_035590195.1 Aviceda cuculoides
GTTCTATTAAACTGTTCTTATCTCAACCCACGAGTTTTACTTCTTTTTTCCTGATTTCCTCCCCCATCCCACTGCGGGGGGGAAGAGTGAGTGAGCGGCTGCGTGGTGCTTAGTTGCTGGCTGGGGTTAAACCACGACACTGCCGTTGCACAATATTTTTTAAAAAACCTTTTATAATTGCAAGATCTCATTTTGAGTGATAATAGTAAACTCAGAGCTGCACCTCTAACAGTAAAATCAGAACGGTTTTTTGATTGTCATTACTTTATATTTTTTCTCTTTTCATCACTAAGTACGGAAAGCCTTTACTACTTTTAATCCCCTGGTATTTTTGTTTCTGTTTGTATTTACTCAGCTTCCTAAATAATTTAGATTTTCTTCTCTGGGGCAAAAGCCAAGAATTGTTCCCTTTGGGTGTCTACAGATACGATCTTCCTACAGCATGGAAACTGGTCATTTATTCCTCTCTTCTTGTCCCTTCTCCCTTATCTTGTCCTGATTTAATAACTAGGTATTTCAGCATGTGAGGGCCTTTTCTTTTTCCAAGTCAGCTATGCTTCTGTAAGAATCGTTGTGGAAGGCCTTTGTTAAATGCTTTTTGAACACATGCCTGACCTCTGACCCACCAGTCAATTTATTGACTCATTCAGAAAACTAAAAGAGATTCGTAAGACCTACACTTTCTTGCACAAAGATTGTTTTGATTCTTCTTCAATATATTATATTTGTCCATGTATGATCTTATCTGTAATTAAGAATGTAGGTTTTCCTGTTACAGGTATTAGGTCTTTCTTTTTTCTTTGATCCCCTCTTGAAGCATTTTAAAAATTGTTATTATGCTAGCTGTCTTCTAGGCCTTCTGAATTCTTTAATGACTGGTATCTGGTCCCAGGGTTTTTTAACTACCCATCTTGTCTGTCTGTTTCATGACAATGTTCAATTTGAGACAGATCTTATGATGTAGCCAATGTGTAATATATGAGCACAGGATTATTTCCATGCTTCTCCTGTAGAGGAGAAATAGAGGAAATTCAAGGAGCTCTCTTGCTTCCTTCGTTTTTCATCTTGATTGTGCAATGGTCAACAGACCATCAGGTTTCTTGCTGTTGATTTGTTAGAAAAAGGATTAATAACAGTTTTTATAACTTCTGCAAGTTGTTCCTCATATCTTATTTGGCCTGCCTTACTGTATCTTTACAAAAAGACTGCCAGAGGCAACTCACCTGAATGTTTTATTTAGATGGTTATGTCATTAATTTCCTCATCATTAATAAATTTGTTTCAGAAGTAAATATTTAATGAGTATGTATGTGGCAAAAGTTGTGATAACTGGCCTCATTCTAGTGTTTGAGTGTTTATCTGAAACATTAATAAAATTGTTAGGTAAAAATTATTTACATAAAACGTAACTAGGGTAACTTTTAAAAAGTAGAAATAAATCAGATATTTTAGCATGTTTGCACATGTGTTGGTCCAATTCTCTGTAAAAAAAAAAAGAAGAAAAGAAAAAGCAGACTGGGGTTAAAAAATAAAAAATGGGTACTCTTCAAGAGTACTCTGACAAAAGACATGGTGTAAACTTCTATATTGAAAAGTATTTGAAATATATTCCAGCGGTATTATAATCTATGGAGACACAATTACTGTAGTATAGAATGTTTCTTAAATTTTGCCATAGGAAGGACTAAAGGATGGCAGTGAATTAACACTCTTTGAGATACATGTTCCATTTTATTAAACTTTAAGTTTTATTCATCTTAATGTCTTTTTTCATGACTGGATAATAAGGTTTAATTTAAGAAGAACTCTAGGTAATATAAATGTTTTTGTGTATTGTTCTGAAGCATAAAAGAAAAAGTTCTATGAAGGTTCGATTTAAAAGAGGTCCAATTTGCCACATCTGTAATGGGATTCTGGACAAATGTAGTAGCTATAACAGTTACAAATTGTTTTCTACTTCATATGTGTTTTATTCAGTAAAAATAAAGTGTGTTATTTTGATACAGCAAAGAGAAAAACATACAACAAAATGTGAGTACCTAATGTACAGTGTCCATGATTTAACTCTCCTACAGACTTTCAAAGTTGTTTATAATAGCGCCATTGGTTCATAGTAGACAATGGGTGGTATCTGATTTTTTTATAATGTGCTTTACTGTAACCTCAGGGTATTTGTCATAATATTGTGGAAACTCATTGTAGAAAAATGAGGAGAAAGTAATTTGTCCATGTTTATCTATGAGGAAATACAAGTGTTATGGGCTTATATAGCCCATATATAAGTCCATAATCCCCTTATATATGGACTTATAGAAACACCCCAGTGTTTCTGCACTGCTTTCTTCCTATTAATGCAAATGTATTTGTAGCCCTATATGCATATGAAATAACTGCTGTCATGTATATTCATAAGTACTGTAGAGAAAAAAAATTGGTAATATTTTGCATCAGAATTTATTCAAATTCATTTGAAGTGATAGTGGTGATATTCAAGAAACTGATAAACCACTATGCTTTCACTCCACTGGAGACACCCCAAAATCACTAGTCTATAACTCAAGATATTGATCTAAGGGGGAAAGGTATGTGTTTCTGAGGGTTTGGGGGCACTGTTTATTTGTTTGTTTAAACAAACAAATTGTAAAGAAATTGGAAATCCCAAATAAGCTAGTACCATTCATCCTTCTGTATAAAAATAAAAAACTATGAGACAACAAACTCATAAATCAAGTCTGCCATATACAAACCCAACCAATGTTAGGTTCAATGCTATTCCAATTACTGTTAATTAATGAAAAATATTTTAATATTTTTCAATACCTAGGAGTTTGCTTTACTATTATTTCTGTAACTATGTTACACTCAGTTACTTCATAGCAGTGCATAACATTTTCATGTGGCCTTCAATAGCTTAAGAAAGAAGATATTCTAAAGAATGAGGATTTATTGTTATAATGAAAGAATAAATAAGTATAGTCCAGATGTAAGGCAAACAGCATTAACTAGTTTGTGGCACTAGAAATAATTTAGCAATGGAAATATAATTTTGTAAGGACCTTTGTGAATCTGTTACTACTTTGCAGGAGAGTGGTGAAAATCTGAACTGATGACCATAGTGCTTTGGAAACAATTGTTTTTGGAACAGGAGACTTAAATTTGGAAAAAAAATGAGTTAAAGAAAAGATGTTACATATTTTAAATGTGAAAAAAAAAAAATCCCACATTTCTCAACAAAACTTAATTTGACCCTATTCGTCTCTTCTGTTTTCAAAACATTCTACAAAAAACTTGTACCTTATAAACTGTTAAGTTTGTTTCCCTCAAGAAATAATGAATGCTTCAACAATGTTGAAAAATTGTGGTGTTAATACTAAGAGATGGAGTATATTGAAGACATTTAAAAGCCTTGAATACTTATGGTTTTATTTGATTAATTTATGCATTCTCTGAAGTAGGAAGAAATAAATGTTAATGAAGTTGATATGTCCTAACACTATTATGATTACAGTTTACCAATCTGTAACTAATTGATTAGGTAACAAAGGATTAGAAATCTCATGTTTTTAATTTCCAGGCACATTTTTCACTATACTAGTTATTTCTTATCCAAGAACAATTTGTTCCGATGTGTTTTCCAAGTGCTTATTCTTTCTGAAATGTTACAGGTCATGAAATTCAGCTTATAATTTATTTATAAGGAATTTATTACTAGTGACCCAAATCTATTGTGACAATTCACAAGAGGTTTTCAAGACCTTTCAGAGTGTGTGGTGCTTACTAGCTTCTAAATGCACATAGGTTAATTTCATTGAACAGTAGACACAACCTGCACAGAAATGTTAAATGAAATGCTCCAGGATGTTCCTATATTAAATTTCACAAGAACAAATCAGGCTCGTATGCGTGAAGCAGAAGTTTTGCTCTCTGGAATGCTGAAGGTCATATGCCAATCAAACACAAGTTGTGAAAACCGGAGTTTATGAGGAGCAATGACTAGAAATGTTTCAAATCCCATTTATTTTTCCTGCAGAAAAAAAAAATGTTTTTCTTCTTAATGAAAACAAGATTTGTCTCTAAACCTTGGATATGACTCCCTAACTTGCATATAGTATTGCAGAATACTAAAATACGTTCTATATCATCTTCTATATTTTTCTGAATAGCTCTGTTCGTCCTATGCATTTGTGTTTTGTCCATTATAAAGATGTGTTCACATACTGAAGTAATGAATTCAATTGATGAAAAAACCCAATACATCTATAATCAAAACAAAGCAATACTAAAGTATCTGAAAAGGTGTTTGGTGTTCAGTACTGTAAGCTAAGACTTAACTTGTTCTTTATGTTTTCTAAATTGTTATGTGTTTAAATACAATGCATTTATTTTATCCTGAAAAGGATATAAAAAAATAAAGAAATTATGTTAGGATCACTTGTAATTACAGAACTTCTATAAATGGTCATACAAAGCTAGACACAGTAAAGATTAAGTTTGACTTATGTGGAGCTTCTTGCTTTGATCGAAGAATAGGAAAATGGAATTATGCTTTAAAGTAACAAGGCCTTAAAAACAAAACAAAAAAAAACCCTAACCTGTAAACCTGGTTGGCCTGAAAGCATATTCCAAACTGCAACTGGGCTGTTCTATGCAAATGGAAGAGTTGTAAGCAGGTGTGTTGGAAATGTACATTGTATTTAAAATTTTTTTTTTTTGTTAGGATTGCTCCTAAACAGAAGGTAAAAAATAACCAAATAGCTTTTCTGAACATGAGTGAGACATGAGAAGTACAAAACTTTGGGATTTTTTCTTTTAATCTAAAACACTTGATATGAATAACAGAGAAATCAGTTGATAAAATATAGCCTTGTTACATACTCCTAAGTAGTATGTATGGTTTGTCTTTATATAAATATATATATTTAAATATATATATATTAATATAAACATAAACAAGTATGTTTTGTAGTGCTGGAGAATCGTAGGAAAAGTGTGAATCATCCAATTCATGTCATGTTCAAAAACTCAGGCACACTGATGTGAATTCACTTTTTTTACAGCTCCAAGCAGTAAATCAGCATAATAGCAGAATCATTCTCAGAAATGCTTGACAGATACTATTTATGAACTCTGAAATAGATACTGTGCATTTTTTGTTCTATGTGGTGCATATTTCTTTTAACAGAAGAATTATTACAAATTCTGATATTCAGGATCTGAAATAAAATGAGTGCTCTGGGTATAGACTAGTAAACTGTTGTTTTGGACCAGTGAGCGTAGGCTGATAAAGTCCAGCTTGGATGTGTATGTAGGTTGGAGTATTTCATACCCATCTTTGAACTGTGGACAAAATCATAAGGCTTCGTATTTTTCTTATTCTTAAACAGTGCTGCAGGGCTAAGGAATTTCTCTTGTGCTAAAGTGTTTGTTCAGTTTGGCTCTAGAGAAATAGGAGCTGTGTTTTATAAAATCAGATAAATTGATTTAGAAATGTCACCAGCGATATGGTGGCATTTTCTAATATATCCCAAGGTAAATATAACCTTTCACTCATAATTTTCGTTGTTGGAATTATGTGGTCCTATAGCCTGATTCTTATTTGGAGTCTTTATTATTTAAATGCTATTTAAAAAAATCATTGAATATGCAACCACATTTACCTTTTTAGAGACATTTAGCCATTAATTATCTTTCATTATGCCAGATAATAATGGGTAATATGAAGTATTTGAACATAAATATGCTGGAAACAATCTCCAGAGACAGAAAAACTGATTTATCAGTATTAGTTTCAAGATTCTTTGTGTTAACATCATCAGCATTTGTGTGCTATGATTATACTTCATTTCAGATGAAATATTTTTCTTTATTCCCCACTTAAAACATAAGAAGCATCATTAATATTATTCTCTTTCTAAAATAAAAGCGATATTTCAACATGCTCACTGAACAAGGCTTTGGTAACACCATAGTTGTTGCTAGTGGTTTGGGTTTATGGTAGTCTAGAGAATACAGAGAATGGAGAATACTCCATTTTTATAAATGTAGTTATTACCTAGCTACTGGGCCTTCTCAAGAAATAAAGAATACAGAGTAGTCTGATGTCTTGCATGACCTGAAATAGCCACAGATTGTTGATGCAGAGTGTCAAATTAAAGATTATCCAGTGTCCTACCTATCTCATTTACACAAGCAAAATACATTGTTTATTATTGATTCAATTTTTTTTTAAATTTCCATTTTTCTGTCTGTTATGGTCCTCACTGAGTTAGCATACTCACATATTTTTTGGCCAGTGCTTACCATAACATCGTGTCAGTCATTTTATCCAGACTTTATACATATTTTTATCATTTTGCTTCTCAAGATCATTGATTTCCACTATTTCTACATATGGTAGTAAGCTTGTCATTAGCATGGTAGGAAATGGTTGAGCAGAAGCTGAATGGCTGATCAAAGAATTCCCACTGGGGAAGGGAAAAATGGACCTTGTTAGACAAGGCAAAGAGGAATTTTTGGTATGAGAAACATATATGGGAAATGGTGGGAAAGCATGCATACCAACCAGAAACTTTTATGAAATGGTGCTATCTTTCTGCGCATAGCCTTCAGAGACCAAGAAGAATGCTGTAAGACTTCCATCTTTAAACTGTCTTTTTCCATGTAATTGTGTCCTCTTACTCTTTTACCCTAGCCTACTGCTAAACCAGGCATAATTCCCTTGATGACACTAGCAAAAGTTGAGAGGAAAATTGTGCTGCTTTAGAATAGTCCTTGGGTAAATTGCTCAAGAGAGCTGTCAGAAGTGCCTTACTAGTTTCATAGCACATGCATTAGAATTACCTTCTTAGTGATCTGAGGAAAGAGTAATGCTACATACTTCCTTTTTCAAGATCGGAAATAACAATATTATCGTGCAAGAAGGCTTTAGATGTGCTCTGAAAATTGCTTATTGTGAAGTCTTTCCACCACACTGTACTAACTCAGTGGCTTTTAGGAACTTATCAAAATTATACAGACTTTTTTTTTTTTTTTTTTTTTTTGTCCTTTGAGCCAGGTAGCAATTCTGTGTGGTTACTGAAGAGATCTGTTGTTCATAAAAAACCCCAAATCCTCCCCCCTAAAAAAAAGCCCAACCACCCCACCAACGTTTTTGTATTGCTGTGAGGTGGGCAGCTCTCAGTCTACAAATGCAGTTAAGTACAGTGGATCAGTAAGACAGAAAAGTTTAACTAGAAAGTATGAATAAGATATTATATTATGCTGATATAATGTCCTAATGTGTATTTAGGATGACTGTATGACATTGTCTGCACAAGTCAGTAAGATAATCTAGATGGGAAGGTTGCTTTTAATTTTTCCTTGTGTGTCAAATATGCAGCAGCTGCATGGAATTAGTAAATTCAACTAGACTAAGATATGCACTAGGTATATAAGATAATGTATACTACAGAAGGACTGTATTTACAGAAGGACTGTAACTATATAAATACACAGTGGCAAAACTAATGGTTTTGTCAATGTGATCACATCCAACTCAAGATGTAGTGCAAGGTTGCATTAAAAAACAAGCAAAAGCCTTATTGCAATTTTAGGCTAAGGTGTTCATACCTCTTCTCTGCCCTGCCCTGCCTCACCCCCAGAAATTGTATTCAAGAGGCATTCAAAGGTCTCATTTATAGATGTTTGGAGCAGTCTTGTTCAAAGTACAAGTCTTGAATGGATTACAAGATTTCATAACTGCAAATCTGGGGATCTTGGTCATATCCATTACACAGGTCAGCTTCATAAGACTTGTGCAGTGCAGCCCTGATTTTGGCAAACGCAGAAGTTGTATTGCAGATGCTCTGCATCATTGGTCTAACCACACACAGTAAATTTGGCATGAGAAAAATGTGTTGGCTTTCCTAAATGTGCTTATACCATCTGTTCACATCATACCCAATAGATCGGACTTCTTGGAAATGTTGATTAACTGTACTCATGTGCTAAATAGGACACATGTACATGTTGCTGAATGCTAGAACAGCATGACTATCTGAGAAAGGTAAAAGTGATAAAAACTTTATGTAGCTTTCCTACGTTTTCAAGATGCGTTACAAAGGATGATTTTTATTACTTCCCTAGCATGATTCTGTTACCATAAACGTGTAGCTCTTTGTTAATGGCACCAAATCATGCTTTAAGGAACAGAGCTTGAGGAACAAATTAAATGCCATTGATTTCATGACATGCCTGAGAAATACTTACAATGATGTGGTGCATGGATGTTTCTTAAAGCAGTTTTGCATTTCTTTTTCCTCCATCTTTTCACCCTGTGCATTGAGCTTATGACTGTTATATTCCTTAATTTTCTGTGCAGTCTTGCTTCTTGACACTATGGTTAGAACCTAAAAATTACCCTAGTAATTCAATTATAGTTCCTGCAATCTACTGTTGTGGTTTAACCCAGGTAGGCAGCTCAGTCCCACACAGCTGCTCACTCACTCCCCCCGTGGTGGGATGGGGGAGAGAATCAGAAGGGTAAAAGAAAACTCGTGGGTTGAGATAAAGACAGTTTAATAGATTAAGCAAAACTGCTTACACAAGCAAAGCAAAAAAGAAATTATTCCACCACTTCCCACCAGTAGCCAGGTGTTTAGAGTCTTCTTGAGGAAAGCCAGGCTCCATCATGCATAACAGTTACTCGGGAAGACAAGCGCCATCGCTCTGAACGTGCCCCCCTTCTTCGCCCAGCTTTTACTGCTGAGCATGACATTGTGTGGTCTGGGATATCCCTTGGGTCAGTTGGGGTCAGCTGTCCCAGCTGTGTCCCCTTCAAACTCCTTGTGCCCCCCAGCCTCCTTGCTGGCAGGGCACCGTGGTAAACAGAAAAGGCCATGATGCTGTGCAGGCACTGCTCAGTAGTAGCTAATACACTGTGTTTTATCAACACTGTTTTGGTCACAAATCCAAATTACAGCACCATATGAGCTGCTATGAAGAAAATTTACTCTGTCCAAACCCAAACCAGTACATCTATGAAAGATTCCTTCAGGTTACATTTTTCTCTTTATGAAAGACAAGTTAAAGAAGTATTACTTTGCCTAAAATGAGATATTACTTGTCAGTTTAAAACAGCTGCTTCAATAATTTAGTTTACTTCTTTTTGTTGTCAGAATCTAGGCAATGAAGAGAGAGAGTGAGTGAAACTAAACAATGCAAACAGCATATACTTATGTAATTATGTTTATGGAAAAACTACCACTATACATTTTTAATTGGACATTTGCTTCTAATAGTACGTTTTTGTCAGATATACATTCGCAGGCTTTAGAAGAACAGGTTTTAGTTATGATCTGGAGGTGGACCAGGATACCTGTATTCATCTTTATTCAAAAATAAATATTCTATGAGCCCTTTTTTTTACATAATACATGGTGACAATAGAAAAGTAATAATACTTAGGAAAAAAAGTACCATCTCTCTGTGTAATTAAGGATGACTGCATATTAGTGTGGGTTTCTGTTGCTATCATTCCAATACAACATATTACTGAGGGAAAAAAAAATATTCTATTGGTCTAAATATATGATGTTTGTGATAACATTACAGTAATGTTGTAATAACATGAGAAGTTTTGTAGTTTGGACAGGATTACATTAGAAAATAGCTGGTATAATAATTTTAGCTAATTCAATGATAATAAAGCCAAACAAAGGGAAACAGAACAGTAAATTCATATGTTACTATTTAAATAATAAAATGCATAAGAAACTTTATTTGATATAATTTTTTAAAGTCTATTTAAATAATAATTTTATCACATGGTTGCAGACTCACCCAAAAGCTTTTTTCTACCATGCTGGAAATTCCGTTCTCCTAGTAAATAAAAATGTAGAGCATCTCAGTTGTCACCAGTTTAAATAAATTTTATGTTTAGACCCTAGCATAACAAAAGTTTAAAGTATTGGTGAAATGAGGCTGATACTGTAGTAGGGAGGACCATAGCTGAAATTCTGCTTGTATATCTATAAAAATTACTGATTTTTTTTTTTAGCAATTCTTCTGTGATAAAATTTGTCTTTTTTAAATAATTATTGTCTCTACTCACTTGACCATATTTGAAGATTCACTTTTCAAAGACAATTCCTTCTTTGTTTGCCATAGTTCAATCTTAGCTTCAATGTCAGTGTTTCATTTCAGGCACGTGCTTCTTAAGACCATCACTTCTCTTGGCAGGATTAAAGACTAAAAAAGAAAACCACTGCCAATTATTGTCCCCTTGTGGTATTTTAGATTGTTCTTCAAAATCTTTTTATTCTTTGCCTGTGTACCATCAACATACAAAGGTTGTATAAAATACCAGTAATTAGACTTCAGCTCTGTTATTTCAATTCCTACTTCATTATGTATCAACAGTATCCAGAACACTTAATAGTGTTTCTTTTTTTTTTACTGGCTGAGCTCTGGAAAGTCATTAAATTCTATCTTTCTTTGAAAGACATGCATTTGTCATGCAATGCACTTTTTCTATAGGTGTCTGAAGTTGTCCTTCACATCTCAAAATAAGAAGACTGGAATAAAGCAGAAAATATCTGATTAGGTCTGCCACATCTGTCAGTTTGTCAAATTATTAGCTTAATAAATAGAATATCCATCTGAAGTAAAGGAAAAAAAGTGTGTTTTTCTTGTGCAGAATAAATGGACATTTTTCTTAAAACTGATTAGGACACTCATTTTCAAACTTCATTTGCTTATTGATCCACAACAATAAAAGTTGCATAGGAATTTTTCTAGCTTCTCTGGGTTTTCTCTTCTACTAAGAGGGAGTAGAAACAGGATAAAGAATGTTACTGCTGTTGCTGGTTTTTTCTTTGAATTCTGTGAATAAGCAATAGATTAGGTAGAGTGGCAATTACTAGTATGTGTCTAGATAGCATTCACATGCTCCAGGATCTGAAGGATACCTGTCCTGTTAGAAGAAAGAAAAGAATCCAAGAAAAAAAGTATGTAGTCTCTTCAGAATGCTGATCCTTTTATTTGTTTGTTTGTTTATTTTGTCTTGCTGGCATAGTGGGATAGGCACTAGAGAAGAAATCATTAATTAAATGCTGTTTATCACATTCTTCAGTGAAAATTAACTGTCACTCTAAGATTTGGACTTCACTATTGTGAGTAAATCACAGTTTGTTGGTGTTATTTTGAGCATAATGAACTTTGAACTTGTCCCTAATTTATTTCTGTTCCTTTTGGAGTGATTGATGAATGTTGTGCAGTGGTAGCTGTATCAGAATAGGACAAAGGAAGAAAAGAGCAAACCAAATATTTCATAATGAGGATACCTTGAAATTAGGATGTGCATATCGTGGTGGTTCTAATTCAGGAAGCTCATCCACACTTTATGTTATAATACCTCTGGAAGATGTTGCATATCTAGAGGCTTACCATCCAAAAGCTACTGATGATATCTTAATCAGGATAGCTCCTTAGCATAAAAACCTTTGCTAATATAAAAATATTTTTATGTACAGTATTCATAATCTTACCTGTATTTTGAGTGTTGCATTTAAAAATACATGAGATCAAAAACGTTTTTTAACAAAATATGTTCTTAGCTTTACTGCAGAAATTGCAGGCCTTATTTAGATATTCCTAGGAGGCAAGGATTGCATGACAGCATAAGTTAGTTTTCAGGCAACTCACTCGCTTTTTTTTTTGAAGTAAAAAATAACCAGTTCTTTAAAATGTCCAATCAAACTTTGTATTTCCTGTATATCATAGATCCCAATGGGAAGTTTTATCCTGAAGGAATAAATCTAGTTGTCTGTGATGTAGGAGTAGTAGGCAGGGAGATGAACAGTGGTTTCACTTCCCGAAGGGTTCCTTTTATTCATAACTCCTGGTTTCCATTTAACCCTCTATATTCTCTGCACTACACACTACTTAAACAGGAGCTGCTTAAAGCTTGAAGATTTAAGGGCAAAAAGGAACACACTGTACATGTAGAGACGATAACTTATTGTTAGTCTAATTAAAGTCTTAACTGTGTAATTCAAATATGCAGTTACTATATCAGTTACAATGACATTAACACTTACAGGCTAAAATATCTAAGTAATAAAGAAAAGTTTCAGTACCAATACAGTTAATTTTGTTGTACCAAAATTACCCAAGTTTTCCACTCATTTTCTCTGATGTTTGGTTCATCTTTCTGGTGTCAGCCTAGTATCTAAGGTTGGTAGTCATCCTTAAGAGGGATGGGGTGAACAGAAATGTCTGTTCTGCGTCCTGAGTTCTTTGCATGGAGGAGTATATGATTGGTGGTGAGCATTTATTTCTTCTCAGACTTGAATCTGTAGTGGGATTATTTTTTTTATGTTTCCAAACACCATGTCTTTATTTGATTTTTCTTCAGTGGTTGCTACCTAAAGTGTGACTGTTTTCACCCCTTTGCTGTTAGTTCAAGTTCTATGATAGCCGCATATAACCCCACTTAACATAAAGGGGTAATATTTGTTACTCATCAACTTTACAGATTCCTTAGACCTCTGCCATAAATAATATTCACAGACAATAGTCATTTGACTGTTAGACTTTATATCAAAGCTAAACTCAATTCTGGTCAAGACAAGACCTGAGATGCTGCACTGCCAAGTTAATAGAAGTCCCATGGCCTTCTACTAGTAATGGCAAATCACTACATGTAGTGACTTCACCCCCACACCCTCAGTATAAACTTTGAAATATATTCCATGCAGACACCCTTTACTGTGTGGATTTTTTCATTTGGGTTTTGTTCTGTTGTTTGGTTTGGGTTTGGGGGAGGGGGGAGCTTTTTTTCTGCTTTTATGTTTGTTTACTTCTTTGTTTTAATTTAAATGAGTGAGACTACTCAGTGGAAGAGAAATTTGTTGGAAGCTTAACTGCTGATCCTCTAACAGGTAGTTATAGCCAATCTACAATATAATTTTTACTGTATTTGGCTGAATGCTCTAAATCAAGTTGCATCTGGTTCATTGTCAATAGCTTAAGAGTAATTGGGAGAAAAAGACTAAAAAAATTTAATCTTTGAAAAAATGGAAGTGAAGTATAATTCAATATAGAATGCCAGAGGGAAAC
This sequence comes from Aviceda cuculoides, assembly GCA_035590195.1. Classification (NCBI taxonomy): domain Eukaryota; kingdom Metazoa; phylum Chordata; class Aves; order Accipitriformes; family Accipitridae; genus Aviceda; species Aviceda cuculoides. Next base: position 6,744,903 of record JAVJGG010000048.1, read on the forward strand.
CTCTGAGCATATACACACTCCTGTTCCTTAAAAGATGCAAGGCTTGATAGTCTACAGCCTTACTTGATGACCATTTTTCCTTTTTAATTTTCCATTTAAGAGGAGTGAGGGAAAGTGATGTCTCCAGAGGTATATTGTGAAACTAAACAACTTCAGTGGAATAGTCTGCCTTCCTCATTTTCTGCTTCCCAGCTCCTAACTGATAACAAAACAGAAAATGATTTGTCTCTTCCCTTGCTCTAAAATGCTTTCTTCCAGATTGTAATAACATTTAGTTATATTTATGTATATGACCTAACACCTGTTGCTTAAAATTCTTCTGCCTAAGGAACATGGGGAACTGAATGAAAAATTTTCCTACAGTGCTGTAAATATCTATGACTAAATGGCTTGTGTTTTGTGGGTTCTTTTGAAAGTAGCTTGTTTAAACCCATAAGTAACTGTTTATACCACATCCCACCAAAGTCTGATCACGTGATGACCTATGAAAGCTGGGAAGTGGTTCAGCTGATACCTGGAAAAGCAAGTAATTGGCTTGGGAGTAGCAGGAAGGGCTCATTTGGTCACAAATAACTTCTTTCCTAAGATATTTCCAAGACACTACTTGTAAAAGAATTTGCTAGGATTGAGGCTGAGGAAAAAGTCAAAGGACAAGTTTATCTTGGAAGTTCGAGTGCTCATCGATAATTGTGGAAAACTAACAAAAAAAAATATTTAGCAAGAAGCCTTGACTAGCAATTTTGGCTCTGTTCTTATGGTTTTGAATGAATTTAAACCTTTGCACAATATTTACTGGTTTTTAACAGAGAAATATAAGAAAAATCAAGAAAAGAAGGATGTCATCCCAGTGTATATGTATTAGTAGGTTTAAAAATTATCCTAGAACTGCCATTTTGCACTATTAAGTATTTCTGTAGCGGATGGTTGCAGTAATTGCAATTTCTTCCCCCAGTTTTGCTTTCTGACTCATTAAAAATCAAAAACTTTTGGATTCAGTAAACTGACAGTTCTTTATGTCCTCTGAGCAGAGAGGATAATAAATCTTTTACCTTGAAAATCTAGGTCTTTGATGCATTGAACTCCTGTGGGTAGAAAAACTAAGGCAATGCTGTGACTTAGGTCATATTTGATGGATTCTGCCTGTTCAAATTTGTAGGTATGGATCATTATACCACCATAAATGTCTGTACTGCAGTCTTAAAAACTAGATTTGCTGTTGAATTTTATTTTCCATTTCTGTGAATCACACAATTGTCTTAAGAATTGCTGTTGTTTCTTCCTGTCATGCTCTGACAATTGTTGACAACAGACCTGAAGAACCATTAAACAAGTGAATCATAATAGTTGTGTGATTTTTAAGAGGAAAAGGGACTCATAATTTTGCAATGTTTGCATCAATAAACTTGATAGCAGTGTAATGCTGTTGTCAGGGTATACTTCATGGCTGGTAAGCAGAATTTATTTGGCATTTTACATCTGTGGAGACCTGCCCTTGTTTAGCAAAACTCAGATGTAAAATCAAGAGAGTCTTAGCTTGAATTCAATCCCCACATACACATATTTACTAGAATACAATACAGACAACTGCTTTTTAACCTAGTTTAGAGGTATGTAGATCTACTCAGAGACTTTATTTTTGGCAAATAAGGATGGTAGCATTGATTTCTTACACTCCTTTTTTGCAAATTTGTGGATAGACAATCATGCTGAGGAAATAATTTTCTCACTCCCTGATTTTTGTTAGTCTTTTTGATATGTCCCTTAATAATGTTGAAAATACATTTCGGAGTTAAAAGAAATAATTACTGGAAGTAAGTAATGATAGTTTGAAGAAAAGTTTCAGTGCCTTAAGAGCAATAAACTGTCTGATAATATGAGGTTTTTATTTACTGCATCTACCAAACTGACAATCGATAAGTCTGGAAGGTTTTGATGTACACTGTATTTTATGCCTTTTATACCTGCCCTGGAGAATTTTCAAGCATTGTGAGAGGAATGCACATAAGTTACATCAATAAATAGACTATTTGCAGTGCTTTTTTTTTTTTTTTTTTCCTCAGTACTCTAAAAATTCTTTATTTGCTCCTGACCAAGTATGAAAGCAATGATAATCCTCAACAGCAGGTATTAGTGAGAGGTCACAACAGTATTTACCATAAGCATCTGCACGGCATCAATGTCACAATTTTTTGTGTACCATTTTGAAAGACAGAAACATATTGCAGCGGTGTCTCCAAACTTCTGAAGTTATGTGAAGTTTAAGAGAAGAACTCCTAGTTGAGCTCTGTAATCGTATGTCTCTTCTGTCTCCCCCGCATAATGATCTTATGAGGAAATTGCCCCTTAAAGCTGCTGCATGTTGAATATCATTCCCTGTCAATCATTAATGAGGTGGTCATTTAGAAAAGAAGCGCTGGATTAAGCCTTAACAACATATAAACCCTGCTTACACATCTTTCTGTAAAAGTTAATGAATGGCCTAAAGGATCAACAGAGACTGCTCTATCTCAAGCACATCATTCATTCAGCACAACTTCCATCTTTCATAATACCTCAAGTGCTGGTGATTGAATATTTGTATCTCACAAAATTGACTGCAAAGTCAAATCTAACTCTTCCAAAATTTCTACATGAATGCAGAGGGCCTAAGAGATACACTTAGAAGATAAAATATTTATTTAGTTGTTGTTCAGAATTTGATCTTAATCAGTAATAATTAATAGTCAACATTAGTATATTTGATAAGCAGTGCTAAATAATTTGCAATGTTTCTGGTATTTACAGTAGCTCCAAGATATAATATCTGAATAAGGATTTAAAACAATAGCCACACCAATAAAGCTTAGCTTCGAGATTGTTTCATCCTCTGTGTTTTAGAGGCACTAATTTTGATTTACATTTACATAGTCCAGCAACTGTAGCTGAGAAACCATTCAAAGGTAAGAAACTGCAAAGAAGAGATGATGGTGAATGCAATAGGAATAAAAGTGAAAAAATTCGTGGCTTGTTTTAGTGTTCATATACTATACTGTAAGCAACTGCAATAAACCAGGCAGGTCTCTGCAAGGTAGTGATTTTTTACGCATTAAACTTCCGGTTGTGTGGGTAATTTTAGCCACTGCTACAGTCCCTTTTATGATGGAGAAATTTTTTAATCTCTGTGATTCTTTTCTGAGTGCTGCTATAAGAATTCAGACACAAATAGGGTAAAAGAACAGAGTATCTTTTGGTGTTGAGTAACTGCCATATGTATGTATATCTTTATGTTCTACCAAAGTAAATAAGGAAGAAATCAGGAAAAGAAGAATTTTCATGTTAAGAAGTTTAATCATATTGGGTTATTGTCAGTAAGACTTCTACGTTCAGTTAAATTTCAGCATGGTGTATTTCAACAGAGGAGTCTTAGATTTAGAGTTTCTATATCTTCAGTGATTTTTTTTGTCTTAAGTAATCAAAGTCTCTCTGAATAATCTTATAACAGGAATTAGCAGGGAGTCCACCACTAACTGGGTAGGATAGGTTCCAAAATTACTATACTTTTTTTTTCACATAAGTTTTTCTTAGCTGTTCTCCACTGATCATTCTCCTAAGCAGAGGCATTTTTTTTAAATCTTGATTCTCAGCTGAATTTTATTTGTAAAGATGCCTCCTTATTTTTGTTACTTTGATTTAAAACAACCTTAAATACATAAAGTGATTTATAAAAATAATTGAAGTATTGATAAAGCTGCAAATCTGTGGGTTTCAACTTTTAAGAAATATACTGAATTCATTGGGATTCTGCATATTGATCATGCTGAGAATATAAAAACTTTGATAAACTGGCAAAGATTGCAAGTTAAATGAGAGGAAATGAAGCTGAAAAATTAAGCAAGCCTTTGGATTAGCATTGGTAAATGAACTCTTAAAATTTATCCACATTCTAAACTTTTTTTTTTCATATAAACTGTAAAACATAAAAGATGGAAATTAGTCTTCTGTGAACATTAAGGATATATTGTTCATATTGAAAAATATTCTACACCTAAGTACAGCTACTAAAAAACAAAGAACAGGGAGAGAATGTCAACTTGTATTTAACAATAATTTAAGAAAAAATATAGAGAGGATAGTGATGTCATCTTCCCATGGTATTTAACTTGGGTGCAATTCAGAGACTCCAGACATTTTTATGTCATCCAGAGCAGTCGTACAACAAACTGTTGAACAGATTAGAAAAGTGAAAGATAACATTGTTAGCATTGTGAGAGCCTGAAGAATATTGCCCCACTAAGAGGTGGTTCAGTCAGTTTGGTCAGAAACAAGCTTTTTTGCTATTGCTAAGTAGCAGCAGGGTTACTGCTGATTAGTTAACATGGCCATCCTGCAAGAAGATGAATGGTTCTGTGCTGCTCTACCGTTTCACCACCACCATTTGTCTATCCTAGGTATATAAACTTCTCCCTAGACCCTGGTACATTTGCATTACCCTAACAATCTGCTGAGATTTTTAATTTATTCACTACACATTCATTTGTCACTGTAGCATTTTCTTTCTTTTTTAGTTTTCTTTGCCAATTAATGGCAGTAAGGCTAGATGTATCTACATTTGCCTTCCAACAACTTTTGAACCTGTTAGTCAATAACAGTCAAATGATTAAATCAAATGATAAATTTGATTCCCCATAACTGGGTTCCTACAGGCTTTGGGAAAATTACCCTGCCTGTGAGAGGAAAAAAGACTCAAATTAGTTTTCTTTCCTTCTCTTCAGTGGCACTGGGTAAAGAAAACAGACAAAATTTGACCGGTATTTATCTGTGGCAGCAGCTGACCAGCCAGTCAGCATTGCACATAAATTGTGGATTAGTCACAGTACATACTGTTTGTTATCTGGTATGTGTCCTACAGAAGATAAGAGAAGTTAAAGAGCAAATAACACATAGGACAGCAGACGAATTCTACTATTCATAAAAACATGTTCGGTTTCTAAAATAGCTGTGTAAAAACAATTAGTATAACCATCACTTTGGACCTTGATTAATGCAATCTAATTTTCTCTCTTCATTTTTTTCATGACAAAGTTTCCAATTAATCATAAATATTTTATTAATATAAAGCGGTTTTCTGTGCATTTGAAAAGGAGGTACTGTATGGGAAGAAATGTAAAATCCATCATAGTTTGGTTTACTGTATGACAGTTTGAGGAACTGAAGGTGCTCTGCCTAAGTGGATTGTATCCGTAGCGTTTATTTTGCTCTAGGCATAGTGGTTGAGGGGGAAGATGTGAGCCCCTTGCTCCAAACACCTTTTAATGCTTGTACAAAGAAAGAATTGTTTGATTGCAATACAATATTCAGTAGTGCTTTGTTCTCCATCTCCTGTTCTTGGGTGAAGACTGTTTGAGGAGTCAGCTGCAGAAAACAAGCTCTTATGATGCCAAAAGTTCTTTTTATCCTCAGTCAATTAGGTTTTAAATATGGGTAGAATAAAGAAATAAATGTAATGCACTAAGATTCTGTTGACAACAGATAGCAAAATATCAACAGTTCCTTTATTTTGTTGGTTACCATGGAAACAATCAAGTATGAGATGTTGCTGGCAAAACTGCAGGCTGCAGCAGCAATCATTAACTTCAGAAGGGCTGTGTTTTGTGCTTGATATATCTGAAAAGTAACAGTGGGCACTTTTTCTTGCATTTGGTTGTCTGGTTTTTCAATGGGATAAGCAGGGGCAAAGAAAGGGAATGCTTGAAGTAAATGTGGGTTGTTGGGTATTCAGGCTCTGGCTACAGAAGTATTAATGCTTATATCTCACTTTTTCTACTGGTGTGTGTATGTTTCCATGTGGTCAGGTTTACCTGACAGAAGCTCAGTGGGGTATAATGGTGTAATACTGTTTATGTGAGAAGAAATGAAAATGAAACTTTGTCATGGTTCTCATGATTGATGAGATTTGTAAAATGAGAGGGAGTCCAATTACTAAACGGTTTTTCAAGCAAAAAGATCACTGAGTTTCTCAGTCACTGCTGGCTGCTAATCAATTTGTTGAGTGATGATTAAAATGTTTTGCTTTGACCTAAAATGACTTAGCAGTTTGAGTCCTAGCTAAATGACTCTTTTTGATAAGGAACCACATTCCTCTTCTGTATATAAGCTTTCAGTTCCCTGTTTTAAGAAGAAAAAATTGTAAGTCACTCTTTTAGGGTTTTATAATTCCCTCCATTTTCACCTTATTCAAACCACAAATTTGTCATCTTCATAATACTTAAATCATTTTTTGTTCATGATATTAGAAAAAAAGGATGAAGTACATCAGAGAGTAAGAAGACGCTGATGTTTTAGGAATATTTTTTTGAGATCTTCCTCAACATTTTGACGTACTCATTTTCTGTTTTATAAAGGGTTGTGGGGACAAAGATGCAAAAAAGTACATATGTTGTGTATGCAGGTGACTTCATGTTCTATTCTAGATAAGAAAATCATCTTAGATAACTCAAAAAAGATAAAACATACAAAATTGTAATACAAAGCTTTTGGAATTGTTTTCTGTAAGAAAGATTCCATGCAAGAGTGCCAGCATATTTCTATGTTTTTCTCTACGGTGCTTAGATATTATTAGAAAATATGTGATTGTATAGTGATTGTATTATTATATTAACAATCAAGCACAGCAACTTCAAAAAAAAAAAAGAAAATGCTAATAGAGTAGTATCCCATGTGCAGGTAGTCCAGATTTCAGTGCAGCTCTTCAGATGCATACAGGTGATACATGTGTACAATCCAGTTAAAATTCTCTAGAACAGAGGCATCATTCCTCATAGCCTCAGTAATCCTTTTGTAAGATTTATCTAACAGTCAGATAAGATCATACCAAAGTTTAACTTGTTTGGTCTGGAAAAAAAAATGCTGGTACATCAAAATGTCAAGGTAACTGATAACATTGAAGAAAATAAACCTTTCCCTCATAGTAACATATGAAACCCCTAAACCCATCAGTTTCCAAAGTAGATTTGTGGTATAAAAGCTTTGTGCAGAAGTCAGGTATGATTCAAACACACAATTCTGGTCAAAGTCTTAGCCTAAAAACTGTAGCATTAAATCTGTTACTGGTCTAAAATCCAGACTTCTTATAAGTGTCTGTACAGTTTGAAGTGATTCAAAACCAAAAAAGCTCTTAATACTCCTAAGCAGGTTTATATAGGCAAAAGTTAAATTTGCTTTAATTTTTATTTTGAGGGAATGTTAGCTTAAACAAATCTGGATATATGCCAATTAGAGAATTAATATATGCTAGCTTAGAAAATGAAATGTCTTCAGAAAGCTCTAACAAAATATTTTGATAATTTTTACTAGTGTCTATTTCACTATTAAAATTGCAGAGAATACAATTGTATTAAATTTGTAGAATTCTAATTTTGTAGTAGATTTTCCTTTGGATTGATCATGTTTAAGAGAGTGAATACTCTAATTCAGGGCATACGGAAATCAATAAGAGTGTTACTTTCATGTATTAAGAGAAAAAGTCATATTCCATATATAAGGTTGTTTTTTCTTTTTCTATATTTAACTAAAATGTTTAAGCACCGTAAATACTCCATTAAAATAAAATATAGAAAGCCAAATGTAGAAAGCAGTATCAAGTCTTTATCTGTGTATGAACATCTGTAAGAGCAGAACATGTAATATACAAGCTTTCTTGCAGTGTAAAGGGAGGAAAAGCTGAATTAACTTATCCACCACCTACTAGCAGAGTCAAGCTGTTCTTTGGAACAGTTTGCTTAGCCCATAGGCAGAAGTAGTGCCAGTGTTTCCCTCTCTGCATTTACTCTAGGTAGCAGAGAATTTTGGGGAAACCACTCTAAGCAATGCTAAGCAGGAAATTGGAATTGCAGAGCAAGCAGACTTTTTGCTTTTGGGAAATGACAATCCGGCTGTGCTCGGAGGAGTAACATCTCACTTTAGTAAGATTTATTGTAGCTTCAAGCTGAAACAAGTTTCTTGATTAAAAAAAAAAAAAAAAAAAAGAAGAAGAAAAAAAGAGGGTGTGATGGTCTTGATCAAAGCACTGTCCTAATGATTAATTGATCTGTGCCATATGTTCAGTTTTGTACAGGCTTGAAGAAGACAGGTAGTGGTTCCCTGCTTCAGATTTCTCATCAGTCAAAATGGATGATACATTCTTACTTTGTTAGTTTGTTATGAACAAAAATTATTGCTTATAGGGCCCCTATGTACTGTGTCCATAGTACCAGAGAAATCTAAAATACTGATATCCAGTACCTCTACGTACTGGCATACTAATACTTCTTCATTGTGTTGTGATCTCTGCCACATGACTGGCACACTGGTTGGTTTGGTTTTTAAGCAATTCACCCATGTGACACATAAATGGCTGTGCGTAGCTTTACCTTTCATTTCTATGTGCATACATGGAGAAGAACTTTACTTCTTGATTTTAGCTATACATCATTCATATAAGTAATTATATAAAAGCTGTTGTCCTCTTAAAATATAAATTATTAAAAAAAAAACAAGTTGGAAAAATGTATATAGACCTAGTCAGCCACAGATATACACTTAATAAACATTATGAATGAATCTGTAATGAATATATATGTTCATATGACATAAATAAAAATTCTTTATACTCATTGCATGGTAAGGCATGTCTCCTGTGTATTACCAAATATTTATAATTTTCCAGTTTTCCATTATACCCTTTTTTACAGAGAAGTGGTGTAGCTTAAATATCTTGAGAAAAAACTAGGTGACCTACCAGGAGAGAAGTATTTCTTTAATGAATAAGCCCTTTAATTATATTCTTGTTCTGCTATATGCTCAAGATTGTAAAATCGCTGAAGAGAAGAGTAAGTAATTGAATAGCAATTTAAGTGTGAATTTATTAAATCAATTAGATTTACAAAAGTAATTTGAGACACAGTGCTGCTATGTTGGGCACACCAAGTATATAAAAATTTAAAATAGATGCCTGTAAGTGTAGCATAGTTTCTAATGGGAATTTGTATTGCTTATAATAGTAAAAATGATTGATTCTACATGTCTTGAAAAGCTTATTCTGTAAGTTATTCTTATCCTAATAGCACCTCAGAGGCAGGCCATTTCATTTCAGATTGCTGGGGAATCTCTAGGCATAATAAAAGATTTCATAACCTGATGAAAATTTATAACAGGGATTCAAATATTTCTATGCTTTTCTTTTCTTCTAAAACAAACAGTATCATCTGTATTAACTAGTTTAATAAAGCTAGTCATTTCTCTACACTCTGACTTTCCATGTACATTACGTTAAAATTTTCTGTCTAATGTACTATGCAGTATTTTATATGGTGCTTTAGAAAACTAAAGGAAAATGAATTTGTGTGATTTGGTGGGTCTATGTACTTTAAGTAGCCAAACAACAGGAGAGAAAATAGTTACAAGGACTTATGTGACCAACAGCTACTTCGGCTTATCTTAGGAGATGAACTCATACCATGGTGTTATGTGCATCAGAGTGTGAGAGAAGTTACTGTGTATCAAAAACCTCAAGGACTGAGTCTAAGATGAGGATAGTGTGATAAAATAAGGTGCAAGAGATGCAGACTTTATTGTCTCTTAATGGAAGCAGGACCTCATGATACAGTTTTCATTGCCCCTCCAGTTTGGTGACAATCTCCTTCCTCTTCTGTCTCCCACAAAATATATCTGATCCTCCGTAACAGTTTGACCACATTTCCTATCGCACAAGACTCTGTTTCACTGCTTGCTATTGCAGATACGCAAGACTGAAATACAACTTTGTTCTTAGGGATTTTTTTCCTTTCCACTTTCAAATGTCCCTTGACATCTGATAATTAAAACTCCAGTTGCTATTGTTATGTTCCTTCCTCTTTCCCTTACTTTACTTCCACTAAGTTGCTTAGATACTCAAGGTCCCCTCCCTCCGCTCTGATTAATTAATATTTTAGTTTCCAGGTTCTATATATTAATTTTTCACTACTGTCCTCAGTCATCTGCATTCAGGAAGTTTTCAGACTGAGTAAGAAAGTATCAGGTTTGATGAATATTTCTTATTATAAGAATTTGTTCCTGCTTACTCTACTGTGTACAAGGTCAATGTGGGGGCTACATATTAGTATTAATATCAAAATGGGGTTGGAGAGCAAAATCAAGAATATTGTTTGCAAGACAGGACATACATATTTTTGTGATATACAGTGAAGTATCATAAAGATCGAAACAGTAAATGAATGTGTTCAGGATTAAATAGATAGATTTAACATTTATTTAAGTAAAAGTGAGAGCTGAAAAACATTTAGTTTCAGGGCTCAAAAATGAGTAGGTGAAATAGTACTAAGACTATGCACAGTTAATTTTGTCCACAGAGGCTGCTCTCAGAATATTAGTATAGGTAAATCCATTTACTTTCTGTTTTTAAGGCAATAAAAGAAAAGTATTTGTAGACTACTACTATCTGTATCAGCTTGCGTACTTTTTCTATGGCCTTTTTGGGTATTAGGCAATCATTTATAGAATTAAAGTAATAAAACGCTGATCTTGAAATATTGCAGCTCAATGAACTTGGAAATACCCTGAAATTCAGATCCCTATTTTGTAAGTTATGAAGTGTTGGAGAAGCTAATGAAAAAAAAGTAAACTTGGTTTGCTTTATTAAGGTTTTTGTATATTTTGAATTTATAACCACAAAGAACAATGAAATGTGGAGAATGGAAAACTGTTACAATTAAAGTCTACACAATGTCTAATTGATTGCTGGAACAATCAATACAAAAAGCTGATTTGACATTTCCTCTTGAACAGATATTTATGTTCAGCTATCAGTGGTGGGTTGGGTAACATTTTCTAGCTTGGGTAATGTTACCAGCAGCAGCAATCACTGACACTTAGGAAACAGCAATACTTGACTCTTTGCCAGATTGGGGCATCAATAGGCAGAGCTATGTCTCCAGTTCCACAATCCCTACACTCTGCTATCACATAACTTATGATAGCGAAATGAGTTATAGACCAAATCCCACACCATCTCCTAGGCCCGACCCTGCTGTCTTAAACTGGCAATGGGTTGCCCCATCTTGCACTAGCACGCAACTCCACGCATCACCTTGTGTGATCTCACATACTACACATACCCCAATCACTGCCGCTCAGAAATTACTTGCATAGAGCCATTGCCAAGCTGATTGGGTGGGGTGTTATTTGCTAAAGCATATAAGCCCTTTAGATGCTCTTACTTCTCTCATTTTGTGAGGAAAGAACGAACAACATATAGGGATGAGCCAAAGAGCGCTGATAGCTTAACTAGACACAGCTGCAGACTCTTGCCCTAAGGAGTCTACTTGTTTAAGGATTCAGAAATATATGTTCTACTATGAAGTAGACAAGTAGCACACTAGTCACTCCAGAGTAATTTTGTTGACCCTTTTAAAGGAATAGGTCTGTTGTCAGTGGGTGTAGAGTAAGTGATGCCTGGTGGAAAACTTCCTGGAAACCAATCGGTAGTATTGGCCATCAGGAAAAGCTGAAGAAGTTTTATGGACTTGCAAGAGTCTGGAGTGGGGTGAAGGCCCTAAGATTTTTTTCTGCTTCTTTAGGGTCATTTTTTTTTTTTTTTTTTCCACTTTCTTTCTTCATCTAAAGTCCCAGTGCGTCAAAACCTGGCAGCACTGTAACTCAAATAGAGAGTAAATTTGATGGAGAAGATATCCATTTCTTTTTCACCTGCAGATAAAAGGGTAACAGATGCAAGAAATGTTTTCTTCTGGTGCAGTCTGACCAAACATGTGACCAATATCTTATTAACTAATGCATTTTAGCTGCAAGCTCCTAGTTTCAGCAGAAAGAGTGCAAATTCTAGGGCTAGTAGATTCTGGATTTGAACAGACATTCTTGTGAAGGTAGATCCTGTCCTCTATACACAAAATATTTAACAGCAGGCCTTTAAATTAACATCACCCTGATGGTGTGCTTGAAGCCAGGCAGGTACAGTGTGGTAGTACTGATGCAACAGGTAATAACAATTCTGTCACTCTTCAGGCTGGTCTAGTAGATCAATTCCTTCTGCAAATATAAGTAAGTAAGTTAAAATGCGAGTTTACTTGACAGGTATGGTTTGTTTAATCATTCTTTTTTAAAAAAATATTTTTCTGATAGGTGATTGGCATGTTATCATTTTTTACTGATTAGCTCTCTTGACTACTCATGCTGACCTTTCTAGAACTTCTGCTATAAGTTTCTAAAATCAGATGACAATGCAAAAGGAGAGAAATTTATTTTTTAATATAAACAAGAGAAATTTATTTTTTAATATAAACAAATCTATTTAATAATAATGGTGGGAGACTTTTTGGCAGAAAAAAAAATTGTCCTAAATAGAATTTTTATTATTTTTTTGAATTTTTGTTGTTGGGGTTTTTTTAGTGTCTGAACTGTCTCATCATGTGCATTGAGTTTGCATGGCAAAGTTTTGGTAGCAGGGGGCTACAGGGGTGGCTTCTGTGAGAAGCTGCCAGAAACTTCCGCTACGTCCAACAGAGCCAATGCCAGCTGGCTCCAGGATGGACATGCTGATGGCCAAAGTGAGGCAGGCTGTCCCCCTGCAGCCCAGGGAGGTCCACGGTGGAGCAGATCTCCACCTGCAGCCTGGGGAGGACCCCACACTGGAGCAGGGGAATACCTGAAGGAGGCTGTGACCCCATGAGAAGCCCAAGCTGGAGCAGGTTTTCTGGCAGGACTTGTGACCCCGCGGGGGACCCACGCTGGAGCAGTCTGTTCCTGAAGGACTGCAGCCCATGGGAAGGGACCCACGCTGGAGCAGTTCATGAGGAACTGCAGCCTGTGGGAAGGACTCACCTTGAAGAAGTTGGTGGAGGACTGTCTCACATGGGAGGAACCCCACAGTGGAGCAGGGTATGAGTGAGGGGTCCTGCCCTTGAGGAGGAAGGAGCGTCAGAGACAAGGTGTGATGAACTGACCCCAACCCCCATTCCCTGTCCCCCTGTGCCACTGCAGGGAGAAAGGAGAGAAAACTTGGAGTGGAGTTGAGCTGGGAAGAAGGGAGAGATGGGGAGAAGGTGTTTTAAGATTTGGGTTTATTTCTCATTACCCTACTCTGATTTTGACTGGTAATAAATTAAATTAACTTCCCCACAATAAGTCTGTTTTGCCTGTGACGGTAACTAGTGAGTGATCTCTCCCTGTCCTTATCTCAACCCACAAGCTCTTCGTTATAATTTTTATCCCTTGTCCAGATCAGGCAGGAGTGATAGAGCAGCTTTGAGGGGGCTCCTGGCATCCAGCCAGGGTTAACCCACCACACAATGAAGTTCATGTATGCTGGTATTCTTGGCTGAAGTTCAAGTTTGAATATGATAAGACCAAGCCCAGGGACACCAGACATACTTCAATACTCTTCATAATGCTTTGTCTGTTCTTGGGTTTTTTCCTATTATGTGCTTCTTTTTGGCTTATGGTTGATGTGTCTAACTCATTTTCAAATGAACAGCTTTGATTATGGTGTTAGTACGTTCTGTACTTGAATAAACTTGTTTCCATGGAAGAATAACTGTTCCTGTGCATGCACCCTGTTAAACCCAGCTGGAGCGTAACAAGGCTATCAGCACAATGCAGTCAAGCAGGACACAATTTTGAAAGTACAGTTCTACTATAGTTGTTGAATGAAGCATTATTATTCTCTTGCAAACAGGTTCTCCCTGAAAAATGGCATAAATATACTAGTTATAACTGCAGGTGGTGCTCCTTTCATCATATGGGGCTTATATGATAAAGTTTAAAAAAAAAACACGGAAAAACTTAAATCTCTGAATCTCTGAAATTGGTTTTGTTTTTTTTTTTTTTTTTTAGAGGACCCAACTTGGTCTGCTCCCATACAGAATTTTTGTTTTACTGCAGCTGTATTAGTATTAGACATCTGGATGTGTACTGTTCTCTTGCCTTTTTTCCAAACTCAGAAAAATATTATAATAGGGGTTTTTTGTTAAAGAAAGGTTTTTGCATGTCATATATTTCATCCAAAAGTAAAGCTTTGTCCTTAATCATATCAAAACCAAAATAACTTAAACATCTTTATAGAAACTACATTTATGGATAATAGTAATTTACATTTCCTATGACTTTGTCTACCCTCTGTTCAGCTTTTAAATGACAGCAGTTAAAAGCTACCAAAAATTACACAGAGTAGAGGGAGAATAAATATGGGTGGAAATAAGACCAGCTTCATGTTAGGTTACAATTTGTCTTGGAAAGAGAGTCACATGGACAAGAAAGAACAACATGAGTGATTTCTGTTGAATCTAGCAGTAGATGTTAAAAATTTAAATTTCAGTAGCATAATGTCCTTATATAACAGCTAAACAAGGACAAATTAAAAAAAAACAAGTCCCAATATATCTTGTTATTCTAGTACATGTTTCTTTCTCCCTTCTCTATTGTAACTAAGTTCTGAATCACTCTTTATAAACTCACTATAAAAAATACTTTGGGTGAATAGTTAAGATAAGGTTGATTTCAAACATCTGGCACTTCATTAATTGAATGAGTTGTTTCTTGGTTTGTTGGCCAAAATAAGGTCTGCTGTCAAAATGTGACTTCTTTGAACACCAAAGAAGGCCTGCCTTTCTCCTTCTGCTTTCATGTTACATCATGTGCTGCAACAGAAACAAAACTATCACTGCATCTTCAAGAAGGAATATTTTTGGTTGATAAATGGAGATTATGATAGTTGCCACACAACACAGAAAGGTGTTAGGACATTATATTTTTCCCTGTCAGAACAGTCTTTACATGTTTTTACACTTTTTCACAGTTGCCCAGTAGCCTAAGTTACAGACTTAGGTTATGAGATATGTGATATTGCAAAGTAGCAGATGTCAAAAAAGATCACTGGTTCTGCTTAATTACGAGACAAGTTAGATTTTGTAGGTTTCCTAGATTTCCAGGAAAGTTGTCTGTCTTCTGGCAGTCCAGTTCAAAGTCCAGTCCACAGTTCCGAATGAAATTACTGTATTCTGGTGTGTGCATACTGTAATACAGACATTGCTGGTTTATTCCCATGTAGCTGCTTCTCTTGCTGTCCATGTGGACACACACACACACACACACACACAGAGTCTTTGCATTCACGCATTCTCAGAGTTCTTTGCAACCCTTGGTTGTGCCATGGAGAGTTGTGATAGAGGCACGTGTAAATAGCAGTCACATTTTGTTGTTGCTGGTTTTTTGTTGCTGTTGTTTTGTTAGATTTTTTTTTCAAACAAATGTTAGTTTTGCTGCAAGTCTTTTTTTTTATTATTATTTTTTTTTTAAACTTAGGCACTCGGCACTCCATGTCTTACCTATAGTCAGATTCTTTTTGTGTTGGCTTCTCTGGTAGGTAAGAAGGATAAAAGTTTTAGTATTAATCACTGTTTTACCACTTCATGTAAACAGGCAGCTTTCTTTGACAAAAGGATATTAGAAATGTTAGGAGATAATAGATCTAAGACTATCATGATGGCTCATCATCTCACAGTCTAAATTGATATGACTGAATCCCACACCTGTGAAGCAAAAGGCGGCAGCAAAAGACAGTGTTTCTGCAGTTTCTTAGTGTGTGTAGTATATCCAGTATACTCTACATTGCACAAAACCTTGGCAAAACTTGTGGTACTGAACTGAAAAAAAGTGTTCTTGCTTTAATTTCCAGATTGAAAATTGGAGCCATGGTGAGAGATGATTTCTGTTTCCTCCTTCAGCTATCACTTCTAAGATTAGGTTACCATGTGTTTATGTGACTGAAGCACTCTAGTGTGGATAAATGGTGTCACTGCATGCCAATACTATACCCTCTCCCCATTTCTTCACCTATGGGTTTGACTTCCAAATTAGAGGTCACCCTCAGAAAAGTATCTTTTTTTTTCAGTCACCCCAAAAGTAAACAGTGTGTTCTAGCTATTAAGGAAATCCTTATTTATTTGCCTCTGGGTGAAGAACCTGAATAAATATTCATTTATGGCTGCTTTTCTGAGAACTTATGATGTTCTGGGATTGATATTTAGGTGATTTCCTGTGATTCTTCAAGATCTCATGATGTTCACAGCATCTACGTAAGGTAAATTTCTAGTTGACTACATAAGTAAAGACAGCTATCCTTATCTAGTCAATATTCTTGCATCAATTGATACTGAATGCAGAACTGATAGACAGAAAACAATAACCTGTCTCAGAAATACTAATGCATGTGTTTATAGCAGCTGAACTAATTTGCAGCAGGTAAAATATAGACATATAGATGAATTAAAAAAAAAATTTAAATTATGTGTCTGTTAACATTCAGAATTCACAGGCTGAAGTTTTGGATACTAGTTTTCTGCAAGGCTCTTTACTTAATCATAACTTTTTACAGACACTACTATCTCTAAAGTGCTTTTTGGTCATCAGAGAATTGGGCATAAATATTTTCAAGTACCTGGAGTGAATCTTGTCAACTTTGAAAGTCACAGATGCAGTAACCTATTTCAAATCATGGTTCTTGAATTATTCCAGGCCATTTTTACTGACAATACAGTCTATACACATTTATTTGTGTGGGAGAAGGGAGGGAATTAAGCACTGGTAATACTAAATAGCAGTAGAATCCTAATTTACATTTGTCGCTAACTAAATACTGGTGATAAGGGTCTACTCTCTGCAGGAGGGTGAATGTTTTTACACCTTAGCTCAGAAAGGTTGAGGGTTGTGTAACCTTGGTCTTCTGGATGTGGGCTGGTAGCAGAGCAATTAGCTGAAAAATAGAGTGTATTTAGTAAAGCCATTTACTATCTTACACCATAACAGTAGTATTTCTCAATTACTTTTAACTGAATAGAAACACTCATTTTGTCTGTCTTTCTGTCTACAAGTTCTCTGCCTGCATGAATGCAGCTCAGGCTTCAAATGTAACTTTGGATACACATAATGAAACTAATTTAACTTAATTTAGCAGAATAGACTGTTTTAGGGTACAGTTCATTTCATCCTAAAGTGGATGTCTTTCTGAAAATTTCTGTTATGTAACAGGTCAAACATGCAACATAAGCATAGTGGATGAGGTATGAGTGTGCAAGTTCTAGAAATGACTAGTTCACTGCACTTAGAGGCTCAAAACAAATTTTATTCAGTTCAGTCCTTACAAATGTCATTCTGACATATTGTTGACCATTTGGGAACTACAAGAGCTGATAATTACAGTAATAGATGGTGGAGATAGGAATTATGGACCATTTATTTTATATAATCACTAATGTGCTTTTTTCAATACTAAGAAAAATTAACGCTATGGTATTCAATAATAATTGTTCAGCTTTGCAGCTGACGGGCCAGATTTCTTCAGACTTTACTTTCAGTTAAGTTTCATCTTACTTATGTTCTAAGTTGTTCAGGGTAATGATTACTTTTTCTGTTTGCTCTTACCAGAGTGTAATGGTACTGCACTGTAGTCTGATGGCACGAAGCACCAAGAAGATAAGAAATAACGCTTTTGTTCTTAAGTCACTTTCACACATTTATAGGTTATATTGCTTTTGCTTCTTTTAAAAGTTGTTTCCATGCTCTATCTTTACAAACTAAAGATACAAAATAAGCCCTGCTGTCATTTCCCCACCTGCACTGATTTTATGATTATTCACCAAGTGCCAACTTCATCACAGGGGAGGTACAGTATTGCCTCAATGTCCACATACAACACTAGCGCTTAGGAGGAGATAGCAGATTGTGCACAGGATTGGTAGGGAAGCACAAGATAATAGTGATAGCTAGATAGTTGTGTAATCTTTCTGCTGAAAGCACTATTTGTTCTTTGTCAATGTCTGGAACAAGGGAATTAGCATGCTGTGATAAACTGCGGCAGTGACCTTTGACAATTTACACCAGCTGCAGATATGTCACAGTAGATTATTTTTTTTTTTTTAAATCCCATTCTCTTTTCCAAATAATCTCTGCCATTACTTACATTTCAAATACAAAAAACATACATGTTAGTATAAAAAACCCTTTATTAGTATAAATAAAGTAGAAATCTTTTAAAATAATTTTTAAGTAAGTCTTCGTCTCTGAAAGTCTTACCATAGATAATATAGCAAATGTAGTCAGATACAGACTTAACAAAATACAATATAAGTTTCAGTTTATGTACCATTATACAGTGTCTTTGTCCATACATAATGGGAAATTTTATGCTTTTTTTCCTAGCAGTAGTCAGATTTCTTGGCTTAACTCTAGATAAGATCTTGGAGTGTCGGTTTTGTTTTTTTCTGTTCTTAAGTAAAAGTAGCTCCAAAACCTTCAGCATGCGTGCACACAGCTAAAAAAAGGAGTCTCAAGAAAAAGTAGCAGAACTGATATATGCAAACATAGAAGTAGAACAGCATGAAACTGAAGTTAAAATACTGAGAATTCTTAGGAAGTCTTAGGGAGCTAAAATTGTCAAAAGTTGAGGTAGGTCAAAGTAGAAGTGACTAGTAGTATGCTATTTTGTCAGAAGCAGTTGACTGGCATGTGAAAAAATAATACTATTAATTTTGAAAATTTATGTATGTATTGGAAATTAATCACGACTTTACTCTGAATTTAGACAAGGATCGGTCTAACCCATTGTTGATACCGTTCTTTGCGTATCCTCTATACATGTATTTGCTTTCCTACATCTGTGTGTGTGTATGTATACACTTTGAAATTTTTGTCAGTGTTTGTATACATCATTGAGATTATGACAGGGTAATTTGTAAACCACTGCATTGTTTGATGGTAAAATGTTAATGCATGTTTTAAAACGTAATTAACTAAGTTTCAACAGTCATGTTAGTATAAATTAAAAGAAGTTGATTTTTGCTCAGGTCTCAGATTGATTTATTCTGAAGGGGACTGAAGATGTTATAAATTAAAATTGTTAATGTGATGGGAATCTCATTGGTATCTAGAAAATGGTATTGGGCAGAAGCAATGCACTTTTGTTAATTAACTGTAGTTGTAAATAATTTTTAGCAATTTCTTTAAATTCAGGTTTAAAATCCTCATGAATATTTAATTTTATACTTCCCTCAAAAGAGGCATTATAGGAAACAGATAGTAACCTTTGCCTTTAAAACTGTATGTGCAAGGTATGCATTCTTCTTTCTTCTGTCTGTCGTGTCTGAAAATAATCTAGCTTAAAAAACGCTTTCTCACCAGCCTCAAAGATTTTTTTTTTTTTTTTTTTTTTGTGAGTAAAGTACTCTTAGACCATGAAGTAGCTGCCTTTCTCATTCTCTGCAAATGTCTGGATTTACATTAGTACACTTAATTTCGAGGATCACTCTTCCTCTAGAAGTGCATGGGAGACACATATTTGCTCTCTTCTGAATTCATGGAAAAGGGCAGACAGAAGTGAATCACTAGCTGCATTTTGAAACCTATAAGTCCTTTCTGTAATCATAGTCATGATACAGTGTAAAGAAGACCTCTCCCTACTGTTCACCTTTGAGTTTTTCTTTCTTGTATAGAAGTGTGTAAGGATAAACATTTTCTTATCAAAGAATATCACCCTTGTAAAATAACACAATGTGTAAATACCCAAGTGAAGATGAACTAAAAAAAGTTCTTCCCTTACCCTGAAGAGTAAGTGGGGTTTTTTTTAACTTGACGTTTTGTTGGAAGGTTTTTCATTTATTGTGGTTGACTTTCTGACAGTCAAATATACCCAAAGACCAGACCCAAGCAAACAGATCTCAAAGAAAAGATAGGAATGGTAGGATTAATAGGAAAATACAGGATGGTAGTCACTGATAGGTTTTGGGGGGGGGGGGAGAGGGGTGGTTTGGTTTTTTTTTTAAGTTCAAACTCTTTATATATATATATATATATATATATTCCTGTTTAAAAACCTCAATTGCCCCGCTCTAACTGGAAAAATTTGAAATTCATATCATAGCTTGCTTGTTCATGATCCTCCTTAGTCTTGATCTGAACGTCATCTTTGCTTTAACAGGTGACCCGACAGCTTGCTTGTAGATTAGCTGCACACATGCAACTCTAACTGCCACAGGCTCCAAGTTATTTAAAAATCTGGGTAGCATATCAAGATTCACAAACTATTGAGATACAGTCAGTATGGTTATCATTCCAGAGAAAAGACCCTGACTGCAGTGCATTAGGAACCATGTCTCTATACTTTTTATCAATAATGTCTGTATAGTATTGATAATGTACAGCAGTACATTATAAACAAATATACACATATCAGGGGTGCCTGCTCAAACATTTTTTACTGATAAGGGTGCATGAGGTGTTTCAAGACCACTGGACTAGACCATCTCCAGAGGTGCCTTCCAACCTCAGCACTTCTGTGACTCTGTGATTCTGAAATTAATTGGCACATCTGCTAGAAGTGTCAGGAAAGGGTTTATATAAGGAATTAATACAAAATAATTTAACTTCCTTTACTAAAATGTGCAAGTTATGGTACTGTAAGGGGATTTTGTAAAACTACAGCTCATCTTGAACTTTTTTTTTTTTTTTTTTTGTGAAAAGGCAGATTTCAAGTCCGTAATGTTGTTTACCTACTGAATTCCCTGATACTCAATAAAAGTCTTCTGTCTGAGTCTTTCTGGAGTAATAAGTAGAGCAAAGGAAAAATGCCTCCAGTAGTGGAGCAATATATTTTCCTTTATTGCTTTAAAAACCTCTTGTATAAAGGGAGAGATACCTTGTATTTTTAGAGAAAGTATCACACTTATACTTATGTTCTTTTCCCTAATGTAGCGGTTTATCAGTGATTTAGCAAACATGTGAAGATCCTGTTTTCAGTTTAAATCTGAATGGTAGGAATAAAGGGAGAAGAATAAATGCTAATGTAAGTTTCTTCAGATAGCATTTAACTACAGTATGTTCACTGTTAATACACATTGCACAAAAGAATTGTACTTAACGCTACAAGCAATATGTCTTTAACACACCACAAAAGGAGTTTGTTTTCTCTGTTTCATTGCCAGGAAATTACCTTGTGTATTCAGATGAAATGTGCAATGTGATTATTTGTATTCTCAGGCTCATAGCAAGATGGAAAGTTCTCAGTCTTTCTGACTCTGCTATTTTTTATTTTACTATATGATCCATAGTAATTTTCACTGGCCCTTTTAGGAGTACATTTATATAGCCATAGCCTAACCTAGCAGGTTTTGAAGGGATATTTTACATGCAGATAATACTCAATCTGATTTATGCAGATTAATGTAGCAATATGAGGTACTGTCAGATTTTCTCATTATTTTCTGTAGTGTTTAGGACACGAATCACTGAAGTGATCAAGGCTTTTCTGGGGTAAGTGTGATTCCAAACACTATTGTCAGTAAGTTGATAGTAAAATCTCCAATTTCAAGGATAAAAGGGTTCATTTTTTCTTTAGCTTTGTTATTCTCAAGTGAAATAAATTTTACAATTGTGGTAACAATATGTAGCACTTAAGTTTTGTATGTGAAACTATGTTTATGTACAGCTCTAGATATTCAGGCAAATAGTACTACCTTGTTCCCAGAAAGGTAATAGCTCATTATTATAATATCTTCCTATATAATAGAATATGTTTTCTTTTTTTCCTATGGTTATAAATGTTTAGATTCTAATCATGTGGTTGTAGATGAACTGCTTTATGATGAGTTAGAAAAACTATACTTTTGTCTTGAGAGATGAGAAAGAGATATTCCTTTAAAGATTTACATCAAATATTTTTTGCTGTATAAAAACACAGTTATGCAACTAGAGTATACGTGCTGAACAAGGTGTAAGAAATACCAATTATTTATAAACAAACAGAATGTTTTATCCCCAAAACAACATAGTGTGGAGCTGGTTAGAAATGAAGAGATCTTTGCTGCAGAAAACTCTTCTGTCGATAAATAAAATCAGACACACATATATTTTATTATGCTGCTAGGATGTTGTACGATACTGCTTTATTAATTAATTTGTTAGTATGGATTTTCGTTTGGCCTCTGTCTTGTGGTCTGTCTTCCTAATCAGTAAGTAATTGAGGCATGTTATTCACATAGTCATTTTAGAACTGTATTTACATTGTTCCAAATTTTTTTGTGTTAACTATTTTGTATTTTCACAAACTGAAACACAGGAGGTTTCCTCTGAACATCAGGAAACACTTTGTCATTGTGCAGGTGACTGAGTACTGGCACAGGTTGCCCAGGAAGGTTGTGGATTCTCTTGGAGATACTCAAATGCCTTCTAGACACAGTCTTGGGCAACCAGCTGTTGAACAGGGGTTGGACCAGATGACCTCCAGACATCCCTTCCAACCTCAATCATTCTGTGATTCTGTGAAGGCAAACTCCAAGGTGACTAGAACCAGGGCCAGAATATTAAACACTTACTTGTTTTGCAGACTGCTTTAAGTATTTCACAAGGACTAGGAAAAGTTCATCTAGCAATATAGAGAAAAACAGTGTATTAAAATTCATACAGTAAAACAGAATGATAGGATGCATTACAAAGACAATATAGTTCTAAAGTTTAATTTTGTGGTTATAAAATATCTCCTACTAGCTTCTCAGCTAACATACTATGTCCTCTGGAGGGCAAAGTAGAAAAAGTGAAAGAGAAGTTATATCCAGTTGCCAGTCCAAGAAGAAGGTGAGAAGCAATTAGCTACAACTAGCTGCTCCAACTTGGGCAAGAAGAGCCTGTCAAACATAGTATGGAACTAGATATTGGGTTAATTTTGTGAATATTAGGATCTGAACCTGAGCAATATGCAATGCATATGTGTATGCAACGACAGGACTGTCTTCATGTAAAAAACATTTGAGAAAAAAAAGTGGATTACATGAGAAATATTTACTTGTGGGTCTTTCATTCAGGAAACTCATTGAAAGGTTTTGCACTACAGTTAGTTGAAGGATGGATAACAGCATATTCCCTTTCTCAGTTTCAACCATTTCTTTTCAAATGCCTCTCACAGCTCCTATCTTTACAAGCTGCAATCATTAAACAGATTTATGCCTTTTCTTTCTGTAAACTAGCAATTCTTCTTAATGGTTTTTCAATTTAATAATCACATGGAACATTTTGAGAAAAAAATATGTTAACCTTTCACTGAAAAGCACAGAAAAACTTTCAACACCACGACTGTTTCCTTTGCTAGCTTTATTTGCTTGCTTTTGATCTCAGTTCTGCTCCTTACTGTGACAGACTCATTTTTTTTTGTCTCCTAGACACTTTCTCTCACTCTGTACTGATGCCTTTGTAATGTATTGTTAAAATAGTCCATTCATTTTAATTTCTATCAAATCTACACCTCTCTTAAATGATAGCAGTTTGCATAAACTAGTGATGCAGACTTACTCATTCAGTTCAATGGGGTTTAGTAAAATCTGTTTAAACTGCCACCTTGCAGAACTACCAGAACCAGGTTGTTCTCATGCATTGTTCACAAACACCAGATAACCCTGCCCTATGTATTCTAGAATATAGGTTAAAACAGGTGTGTAGAAATCCTGATATGTAAAATGTTCACCTAAGATACATATAAAATAATCTCATTTGGTAGCATATATGTTTGTTTTAGGCAATGTTAGTATAGCCTACTGTCAAATAGCAGAAACTAATTGCAAGAATAACTGTTTTAGCTATCTGTGTTGATGCCACTAAAGTAAAAAAATGGGCAAGAAAAGTTTGGGGATTTTTTTTCTGGGAAAATCTGTAATAAAAGAGGACTTGCGGACTTGATGATCTTAAAGGTCTTTTCCAACCTAAATGATTCTATGATAATGTAAATGGAAGAAATAGAAAATGCCTCAAAGCTTTCCAGGAACTCTTCTTCACTTACTTGATCTATCTTCAGTGAAATGAAATAGTTGATAAACACAGAATTAGGTAAATGTAGGCCCTTCTTTTGATGGACCAGACATCAACAAATCAAGAGAGATTTGACAATGACAGAATGGCAGGGTAGCATCAGAACTAAACATATAGTTAAAATAACATATTATGATAGTTGAGGTGTTTCAATACTCACTGTAGATGAGAAGCATATGGAAATAGTTTTTAAACCACATTAGCCCAGATGAAGGCTAAATCAATAAAATACATGTGTTTTGAGGTATGATCAGCACAGAATGAAATTTTAAAAAAAAAAAAGTAACTGAACTTCAAGTGGTATTAGTAATTAGTGATTTGTTTTAAAACAGTATGGTGTACAGCAACACAGAAACAGCTGACAGAGTGCATTCAGATTGATAAAGTGCATCAAGGTGAATGAAGCCTTTGAGACTCCAATTGCAAATGAGTTAATGAGACTCCTATTAGGCAGTATCATGACTCATGTTTTTCAGACTTTGGTATTGACTACAGTTTGTTTGCTAGATATTATGGCTCCGAAAGATAAACAAGGGAAAAACACACTAAATACAAATAATTTGACCTGCAGCATGCAAGGAGAAAAAGTGCAGCAGGCTAACAAGTCACAAGTTTAAAAAAACAAAACAAAAAAGACCCACAGAAAGCACAAATGATTCTCTGCTGAGTGGAAAATCTTGTGGAGTGATGGAGTGAACTCACGTCCACCATCAGTTATATCTGGCTCTAAGGAGATCCATTGATCAGGATGTCCAAACAGAAATAAAACAGTATAGCAGGTGGGGCTCACTCAGAAGTGCTGCTCAGGGAGGGAGAGGAACAGATGGTGGTGATAAGTTAATATGACATGATCCCATGCCCTGGCAAATGCATCTGCTGCTTCTGTCACTACTGCAAATGCGGGCCAGTTCTCCAGCCTGGGGCCAGGATCAGGACTGGTGTTGCTGGCAGGCTCACCTTTGGGAGGTATGCTCTATATGCTCCCTGTAGCACCAGGAGAGACAGCTTTGTGAGGTGAGCAGGTTCCCACCATCTCAGGGGTGCAAACAGATCGGAAGAATCTTTGAAGGATTCTGCAGAGACAAGAGCCTAAACCTCAGGAAGACAGAAAAGAAAGTATAAATGAGGCAATACGAGAGCAAGAAGTCGACATGCACTTTTTGGCAGTAGAAGCTTGTGACTTCTGCCAGCAGAAGGAAGGGTCTCCATCTCCACCTGGAACTGTTCCCATAACAGGTTCAGGGCCAAACACAAGAGTAAAGTTCTACTTCACTTGCTGCTCCCAAGCAGTGACAAATGTGGTCATCTTGGACAGCTTGGGCTGTGGCTACCATGATTTGACTGAATTCAGGATTTGCAAGAAGTGTTCCAAGTTGAGCAGAAGAGTTCAGACTCAGGAAACTGGATTTCAGCTTGTTTAGGGAACTATAAGGTAAAATCTTCTGGGAAACTACCATAAAGGGAAGAATGTGCTGGGAAATTGAGTTCTAGAGAAAACTTAGTGAATCCTCAGAAACAAATCTCCCTTTGTGCAGGAAGGCTGGCAAATTTGGTGGAAGATCACATGGCCTTCTTAATGAACTAAACCACAAACCATTTAAGATGTGTAAATTGACCAAGCTTACAAAGGAGGAGTCATAAAACTCAGACACTTAGAGATAAAATTAGGAAACCAAAAGCACAGCAGGATCTAAAACTGGAAAGGAACGTAAAAGATAACAAGAAGGGATTGTAGCAGCTCCCAGTCAGAGAAGATGTAGGCCCACTGCTGAATGGGGAAGACAACATAGTGGAGGTGGGGATGGGGTGGGGGCGGATCCTGAAATGCTTGCTGCCTTTCTCTTTCAAAATTTGTATCTGTGGTCAAAATCAAGTACAAGTGGAAGAAGAGATCTGAAAATTAACCACTAGGAACATCATTTTACTGTCAACTGGCAGATAGATGAAAGTTGTGGTAATAATTTGCCTATCTATAAATCTTCTTTTGTATCTTATGGGTGTTACACTATGTAACTTAGAAAAAACATAATAAGACCATGCTTGTTAGTATACTTTTCTAGGTTTAGAAAAGTTGTTTTAAGGATTCTTTGGACTATCTAAAGTGAAAAGATGTGCTTCTAAAGGAGGGCTGGAAAAAGTACCTTGGATGTCCATCTTAATACTATTGGGCAGTGAAAAAGGAGGAAGAACAAAAGAAAAACCACAATAATGTGGAAGGAAGAAAACCACTATTAAAAATGTTGAAGTAACAGAAAGATTAATGGTTACTTTCTGATCAGCTGAACTTGCTGAGCTACAAAAATTCTTCATACTTATTTTTTACACTGCTTATAAGAGACCTATCCTTACCATACATGCCTTCAGAAAGTTTTATTGGTTATTTGTTATCGCAAAGATATCTAGAAACATATGGATAGTATCTGAGGGTTTAGTCTAGATTATACTCGCTATACTGATATATTTATATTTGAGTGAGTTTATGTGACTAATCTAGCTGACTGATCACTGGGAGAAAATGCAGTTTTTTATAGTTTTTAAATGAGAAAGTCTATGAAAGGAATAAAAAGTTTTCTTATTACTTTTTAGTAGGATCATAGAATGCGCTAATATACCACGTAAATGTGCGATAACTGTCCAAAAACAGATGCATAGTTTTAATCCAGCAGATTTATTAGTTTGTTACTTGTGCTGATAGAGAACAGACATGATAATGGCCTCACATGTCTCACAATGATCTCTAACACATAACTCATGTAGCTGAGAAAGCTGATGAATTCTGAGAAGTTAAATGTACAGTATCTTGCTAGCATTTATTTGAGAGGAAGCAATGTTCTCAGACCAACAGACTTGAGAAGATAAATTGTCAGACTTTTTGCCATTTCTTTTCTGCAGTGTTTCGGGTGACTTTGAGTCTGCATAACAAGTTCAGCAGGAACTTTTCTGCACATGCTTGATTATAATAAAACAAAAATAATTTAAAATATGATACCTAAGCACAAGAAATGATTGAATAGTCTTAGGCATTACTAACAGCATTTGATTTTAATAAATAACTCTGTTAGCTGAATATTTGGCCATCCACAAAGCTCTTAGGAGCAATGTTGTTCCTGCAAAGTTAAAGAAAAAAAAGGCTGTCTCTACCTGAAGAGTACAAATATATTTTTTGTGTTCTAGAGTCAGAACTTGTTATGGGTGAAAAAATGAATTGGCACTGTTTCTGTTCTTAGCTCCTTTTCCTGAAAATAAGTATTAATATCTTTCATACCTCAAGAAATAATAGCCCTCATATTTAGCTCAGTATTTTCTGAGTAAACCTTTCAAGATCTAATAACAAAATCCTTACAGTTTTATATTTTTATTTTTCAGTGACTTCAAGGCCATTAAAACTTTACACCCCATACATTTTAAGACAAATACTGATGAAAAACTGGCTCAATGTATTTACTGTTTTAATATATGCTCACTGTGGTATAAATTTGACCAAGTTCCTTCACTATTTCAAACATAAAATGTTATTCATGTGTGTGTAGTAGTAATGCACTGTTGTATATGCACAGTTTTAGATTTATTTTTTTTTTATGGTTCGTTGAGTGAAGGTTTGAAATAAGCTTGCTATCATGGTCTAAACAGTTGTTATATGGAAAAAGCAAGGCCATCCCCCTTGTGAAACTTTTTGCCATAAGAAGGACCACTTTTGTCTATTTGGAATTAAAACTTATCTTCCATTTGTTGAACCATGAGTCCTTCAAAAGACCATGAATTCACTCAACAGAGTGAAAGACAAGAAGAACTCAATTAAGGCTCAGAAACCTTGAATTCTTATTCTAGTTCTGCCACTGAGCTGTTATGATGTCAAGAGAGTCACTTCTCCATGCTTCGAATTGACACCCTTTAAAAAAAATATAATTGCATATGTCTCCTGTGTTAGATCTTTTCTGATATACTGATGTTTTTACTATGTACCACTTCAACTGGCTACAAAACATGGGACAAAACCAATTCAGAAATAAAAAATGACTTTTTGTTCAGAATTTTAATTCTCCGGAAGAAGTATTATCAATCTAAAATATAGCCTGTTTCAGATATGATACCTGATTCTTCTCCCCCATGCCTTCAGCCTGGCAGGTCATGTTCTAAGCCAGTTGTGTGGCAATAGAAGTTTCTTTCTGTTTAGAAGATTGGGAGGGTTTCTATGAGAGTCAGCTGTTTAAAGATAATCTACTGAATGTCTACTTCTTTAAAAGAGGCACAGATCCAAGGTCCTGGCCACTTGCAGTGATTAAGTCCCATGACTCAAAGGGTTTAACTAGTGTTGAGCCAAACTCTGTCCATTGATTTTAGTGCGATTGTATGACTGTAACAGATGGCAGAAGTTGTCCTGTGTTTCTCTGGCCTCCTTCCAAATTGTCTAATTACATTCTACATAACTACAGTTATGTATGGTTTCAGTTCAGCTCAGTGTTTTTCATTCCCTACATTGCTAAGCATCAGGGAGAATGTCTGTCCTTTAATAGATACAGAAGGGAATGTAGCCACCAGAGATGAGGAAAAGGCTGAGGTACTTA
>JAVJGG010000048.1:6773630-6783640 GCA_035590195.1 Aviceda cuculoides
TTTACGAAAGCAAAAGCAAAAAAAAAAAAAACAAACAAAATGCTTTTTATTAACAAAGTAGTATTATGTTCCAAAATGCACTACTATTTGCTTGCTTCGCTCTTTTCATAGTTGTAGTTAGGAACAACAGATGCAGAACAAGAAAATTCTGCAGTAAGGTCTAGCCTAAAATGTGACGGGAAAGCAACACCCAGAATAAATCATGCAAAGAAATGAGAGTAGAGGAAATGAATACTAATACATGTAGAAAAATTTACACATTTAAGCATAGGCTAACAAAGCACTTGCAAAAGTAGTTATGATGATTGCAAATCTTACTAGATTTAGTGAGAGGCTTGATCTCATAGCTATTAATGTTGTCTTAGAAACATTCATTTCATAGTCCTTGAAGAATTCCCGCTCTTCCTCCTCTAATCTCTGTCACAGGTTATCAAAAAAGAATTTTCACTCAAAGGTGCAGATTTTTACCAGATATTAGGGTAATGATACTAATTTGAGGTGTTTACTCTTTAGTCTTCACTATTTGACTGTAAACATAACCTTAGTTTTAAATTAAATTCAGCAACAGTGAGATTTCTGTGTTCTCATGAAGGTATACTGAGATCTAAGATTATGGGATTTGAAGGCTTACATTTCCAATAAATATCCCAAATGTTTTGGAGTCCATCACATCAGAGTACTTATCAGCTTTTCTAGTTTCTGTTTATTTATAGATTTTTTTTTAATTCTTAACATCATCCATCACTACAAATCGTAATGTATGAACCCCACCAAAAGTCTCCAAGTTTAACTTTTACATTTAGTTGATGCAATCAATGTAAATTTGTGTAGTTCTACATATGATCTCATAGAAATATTGAGAGTGACTACATTGTTTTCCTTGCAGTTGAAGATTCACTGTAATAAGGAATTAAGTTATACGTAGGATATCCATTGAAGCCATTTGTCTAAAACTGCTCAGAAATTCATTCAGCATAACTTCAGGGATTCCAGAGGTCATGATTAGGAAAGATAGTTACATACCTTTAGCTTTCTTAATTACTTCACTTTTAAAGAGTTTTATTCGCTTGATTCTTTTGCTGTCACTAAACCATCTGGCTGGGACATGTTTTATTATTTCTTAGGGACTATTCTAACACGGCTCATTTTTGTGGCTTCTATTTACAATAAACTTTCTGTAATGACAGATCCTCCCAGATAAGCCGATGATGTTATTCCAGTGTGATTAGAACTCATAGGAAATGATGCAGGCATATTGGTATATTTTGTATACAGTGAAACTCTCTACATGCATTATGTGTAGGAGGAGCTCTCTTGTGTACTGAAAACTCAGAAGGCAATGATTGACTTCTCCCTCCATCAGTGTGCCAGCCATTGTCACTGGTGTCACTAGTTATTGCCAGTAACATTCATGCACACTTGGGAAGGCAAATGAATCATGCTGCTAATTGTTGGGAGCTAATCTGAGAAATTAAGCTAAGAACATATGATCTTTTAAATGGAAAACTTGTTTTCTAGACAAGAAATTGGAGGGCGTCAGAGTGGTTACACTGAGTTTGTTTTATGCTCCCTCCAATTTGAGTCTGGTGAATACCGTACCATGTCAACTGCTGATGTCCCAAAACCTCTTGTGAATGGTTCTTAGAAAAACTTTTCCTTGTTTTCAAGTCTAGGTTGCCCATGC
The DNA here is from genome assembly GCA_035590195.1 of Aviceda cuculoides. Lineage (NCBI taxonomy): Eukaryota > Metazoa > Chordata > Aves > Accipitriformes > Accipitridae > Aviceda > Aviceda cuculoides. The sequence continues at coordinate 6,775,315 of JAVJGG010000048.1, forward strand.
TTATTTAATTTGTTTTCTTTTTAAGTAAATAATTTTCACTTTTCTGAGAAAACTACAGAATAGGACAAATGTTGCCTTTCTCCCTCCCATTCAGAAGCTGCCTGTTTATTGGTTTTGATTGCTCAGAACAAGAAATATTACTTTATTATTATCAGTGAATGCCATCAGTTTTCTTCGGTCTCTTGTAGAAAATTGCTTTATTCATAGTTATTAGGATGCCCATCACTCTTACTTGTGTCAAGTTCTGACGATGAACTGTATTATCAAGATTTAGTTCCCTTGTGAAAACAATGAGTTATAGATTAGCTCTAGGATATGTACATGAGCAAGTTGCTAATACTTGCATGCAGAAATGACCCATATAATTTTTGCATACTGAGCATTCTTTTCTTTTGCGCTCAGTTTCCAGGGACCTATTCATGTTTGGTCAAAACATGAAAGTGAGGCTGCTCTTTACTTGGAAATGAAGCCAGCTAAAACTTCTACATCTAGTGGAAAACTTAATGAATTCTGTGTGCCTTCTACTTGTAGGCAGAATAATTTCAAAAATCAACAACATGGAAATGGTATTCTGTCTTCATGTTCCAAATTGGCCCAAGAGGTAGTGCACCTTATACTGAAATAGGTACATTAAGCAGAACTGCCAGTCTCTTTTCCCATCCATTTTTGAGTGCTCTGTTAAACTAAATTCTGCTATATTTATATCTCATGGCTTAGTAACCAAGTACAAGTTCACAAACAATTTAAATAACATTGTCCAGGTCTCCACTAGGCATTATGTCCTTTCTTTTTTTAAAAGTACTGGACAAAAAGCCTATTTTATCTCATTCTGACTGTCCATAATATGTTTAAATGTCTTATTTAGCAGGAAGAAACATGTTCAATGCAGAAAAAGAAGCAGAACTCACTCAAAGAAGAGTGAATGCACTTTCAACTGATGATCTAACATTGTCTTAGTTTTCACCAGATTCATATATGTGGGTTATGTTTGATGGATTTGTCACCAGTGTATAAATTATGTTTGTTTTTTAAACCGTATCCCATTATAGAACAGATACCTTTATTCAGTTCTTTAAGATTGGTTCCTACAATACCATGCAACAACAAATGTGACAGGATTTAGTAAGCTGAATGTTGTCATGAAAGCTGGTACTAGTGGCAGGAGTTAGTTACTGTGATAGAAAGTTGGTATGACAACTTCTAAAAGCTCATTGTTATTCAAATAATCTGACTTTTAGTGAAAAGAAGTACTTCTGATTTCTTCAACAGTGTGAGATTCTGCCAAATACAATAATTTTTTTTAAATAAATTGTTAAAAAAACCAAACACCACAGCCCCCCCCAAACAATCAACAACCCAAGCTCAAGAATTGCATCTGAAACTTTTTGAAAATTTATCATGTGCAAAATTCCTGAAGATAAGAGTTTATTCTTCTTAATTCTTTTTTTTTTTTTTTCAGAGTGGTTGACTACTTTCAATTCCTGCCTTTCAAAACTAGTGAATTATCTAGTGAAGAAAAGAGGAGTTATGTTACTGAAATGATTGCATTTTGGTTTTGATCAAAAAGTAATACACAAAATAGCATTGTAAAGTTAGAAATAACTGCCCTAATATCTAGAAGGAAATCTTATCTACCATGTCAATGGCATTGACCTGACAACTGATGGTATAATATTTTATCCTTTTTTCCAAGGTAATCAAGTAACAGGATCCGTAGAATGGCAGTTTCTATTGTGACTGATAACAGTCAGATGTACAGAACAACCATAGTAACTGAAAAATGTGCTATTTTTGTATGGAATTGTAAGAATACAAGAATAGATCTGGAAGTCCTGGAGAACAGTTTATTCAATGGTATTTCATTTTTTTAGGTTATGGTCTTTGTTTTAAATATATTTATCATATACAAGTTATTTCTCTTTAGCAACTATTGGAGTGAAAACTGAACAGAAATATAAGTTTTCTTTCCACTTAAAATTGCATTTCAAGTCACTTTTCCAGTATGGGACATTGTTCGTGGCTGAATCATATTTCCTGTGATGCAAGTTTATCTCATGTAATGCTGAGGAACACATGTAGTCTGATTAAAGAGAACATACTAACCTATGATTGAGTACCATTCCAGAAAATCAGTATTTTTTAAACTAATTTAATATACGTAATTTCTTGTCAGTTCAGAGAATTAAACCAATTTTTTTTTATTTAGCCATATCAAACATTTTTGTTTCCATTTTCAATAAGACATGTTTTCATAAATTGTATTTTATGACACTTTATGTAATATGACAAATTATGAAATGCTTTTGAATTATTTTGGACAAAATTATATATTGTTAACCAATAAGAAATAGTTCAGGATGCCATCATTGTATTTTACTGCCTTTGTCTAGAAAAGAATCAGAATATTTTACAAGCGGCTTGATACTGATTGCAAAGATGTTCCTGAATCAGAACTGTAACTGAGCCATAATGTCAATCCTTTCATTAAAAGCTTTTCCTCTATGTTGAGTTAATAAATCTTACCACTATGGGTATGCATACACATCAGTGCACTCAGAATTATTTTCAGAAATATAAATGCAAGGTTTTGATCCCCCGGGTTATGCCTTTTAGAAACTTAATTGCCATATTATATTCACTTCTCCCTTTGAGGCTGATTTTTGTTCTTCAGAGTAAGAATACATGCCTCAGGCTGCAACAATGTGTGCAATTACACAAAGCCATGAAGCACTGAAATCAGCTCAAGCTCAGACAGAACTTTTTTGATGAAGCCTTTACAAAATGCTGGTCATACATCAGGTGTTTATTTATCAAAAACAGAAAAAAGAGCTTCATCCATTACCAGTTTTTCATTGCAGAGGTTTCAGAGGGTGCAAATTACCGTTCTGGAATGAAAGTTAGATGTGGCTTATTTCTAAACCATTTCTGCATTATATTGCATTTCCCATCTTGTGACATATATTTTATTGGCAGTGGCACACAACCTAGAGAAATATGTTAACATAAAGAAATGTCCTTGTCTGTGATTAGAGGGAAAGTTGTCTGTAATGTTCTGTTGTCCATAACGTGTCACATAACATTTTAGTGGCAGAATTTCAAGGTAGCTAAGACAATGGGATTTCTGTGTATAGCCTAGAATATACAGTACAATGGTATATATGCTATAAAATCTGACAACTTTAATTTAAGGTATGCAAAACAGAATACTATTCTTTGAAGTTAAACATTTTAAAAAGTGAAACGTGTACATGTATACAGAACAGCTTCAAACACTCTTGGATGTTACTTTTCATTATAACTAACATCAAAGCAAAAATGTACTTAGGATATTTGAAAATCAGTCTATTTATTTTCAGCTTGATGTTTTGCTAAATTAGATTCAAAAGCTGCAACAGTGCCTGTGTAAGCAGAGAGAAGCGAAAGAAAATCTGCAAGTTCAGTTTAGGCATTTGAAAAACGTACAGATGACACTAACAGTTGGGTCTCAACGGTAATGTTAAAATAGGTAGATTAAGTGAAGGTGCACTATACATTGATTTGCATTGCAGTTTACAGCAACAGTTATAGTTAATTTTTTTTTATTGTTATTTTGCTATTTTGTATCTGTTTCACATCTAAAATGCTGCTTTTAGGGTCAGATGTAACAATGTGTCATGAAACAAAGTGGTTTGGACAGCTTAAAGAATCATTTCTAATGGTATCAGCAAAAGAAAAATGATTGAATAGGAATTTATATGAAAGTGTGACTTCACAGAATTCGATGGCAAGGTTCACTCTATTACTTAGTACATGGATGAAATGCACACAGGAAAATTAAGTTAGAATCAGACTAAAATTAGGTATACGGAGACCAAAAATGCAATGGGTTAAAAAAAAAGAAACATACAAAGAAAATTGAGTTAGAATTAATTTCTCATTATTTGTACAGAGATCAGGAATGTAAAAAGGGTAAGGGAGACCCTCCCATTGAGTGGCAAGGTTCAGAGAAGATCCCACTGCTTTCTAAACTCCTGTCACAGTCTAGGCGCAGCTCAATCAACTCCTAGTCCCAGACTTGGTCAACGGTTTATATCTAAAGAGATTATGAGTATAATAGCAGCCTCAGATTCATTCACAGCTGAATAAAGTTCACAACAGTAATTTAAGTATAGATTTGAAAAGCAATAACTTGCAATATACTCGCTATAGGATATTCAGGTTAGTACACACACATGCATAAAGGCACTAAGAGTAACTAAGCAAGTAAAAGAGGTATACCTGTTAAAAATTCCCCTCTAGGTCTGTGAAAATATTCATGTCAAATGCTTTGGCATCTTTCTCAGCAGGCAAAGGGTTGGGTCTCAAGGAGCAGAGAGTATCAGCTCAAGTGTTGTTGGCTTTCAGCATCAGACCTCCAATCTTCACAAACAAAAGTTTGTGGGCTCTGAGAGGCATCGCCTGCTCAGATAGAGATGCTGGTCACAGCCCACTGTGGTCCAGGAGAACAAAAAGGGTCTCAGTACAGCTGCTTGTAGGTTCAGGAGATGATTGGCTTTAGTCATCAGTAAATTACTGGGATTGCAGCTGCCCTGGTACTGTTTTACCTGAGTCACAATTCAGATAAGGAAGACGCTTGGGCTGTCAGAGAATGACTTAAGCTTCAGATACAGGATGCTCCAAGGTTGTCAGGGGAGGGCTGACATGTCTCAAGGTTGTTATGAGAGAACTAGTTATCTCTACTTTTGTTTTTTGTTTTCACTGGACAGCGGGAGTCCTTGAGACAGTCCATATAACTCCCTGTCTTAGCCGTGTGAGAATTCCAGGTACGGTCAAGGTATGTTTAGCTGCCTGACTCATTACGCTTATGCTAAGGCCTAGTGAGACTTCCTGAGTTCGTAAATCAGTCCAGAGAGGGGGAAAGAAACACACCACCGCACAAAGTTAAGACAAAGTACAGGCAAACAGTGGTGTTGCTGAAAGAAAAAAAAATATCATGCTCCTGGAGGATAGATAATTGGGCTGTGTGTACACAAGTTGTACCTATAGATGCCGTTCCTAATTGTTTCTGGAGAAAATAAATGTATTTGGCATAGATAATACGTAACTGGTATCAAAAATAAATTGTATGACAATGAAAAGACTAACTGAAAGGAAGTTGATGGGGAAAACGATAATAGACAAGTCTGACTCTTGAAAGTATATGCCTTTGTGGTAACCCAGTTAATAATTGGTTTGCTACTCAATACAAGAGTACAACCTTGAAAAGGTCTTAGGCTGGATAAGGAGTGTTGATTCTTAGATAGACTAATATAATATAATATAATAATAAAAAAATACTAAAGCTAAGCTTCTTTTGGGTAATATGAGCATTCAATTTTTCAGGAAGTTAATTAGAATGAAGATATTCTGGAACAATAACCTGATGGAGAAATGTAATAGCCTTCAAAAAACCTCTCCAGGAAACTTGACTTGGCTTCATGCAAGCATAAACATCGGTCCAGACAAACCTGGTTCTCCTTACAGGTTATAGCTGACCCTAGGACTGAGCAGGCTCTCCAGCATTGTCACAGAAATACACCCACTCATAGTATTGAGTTTATCGTAGCATACTTGAATTGCATAAACATGGCTTGGCCACATCGAATAACATTGTATAAACCTTCCAGTTTACTTCAAAATTTGGTGTCATTTGTGTTATCACACTCAGAATTGATATCAATCTATTGGATACAATGCAATGGTCAGCTGCTTTATTCTTAAGCAGCACTCTTTTTTTTTTTTTTTCTGTTTTCTGTGGATGTTCTGTATGAAGTCCAAATGTTTACTTTATAATCCAATATCATCTTAATAAACATGACAGCATGTTTTTTACAGAGATGGATATTAAGAACGGTAAGCACTGAAAAGTCAGGGAAATAGCATTGTGTTATGATAGTACAAATGTATTTGTGACACAGCAAAATTAACAGCTGCTCCTTTCTTTTTAACAGCATGTTTATGTACTTTGCAGCTTTAGCAAAGTCTGAATGTTACAGACCTCCTACAGATTAAGCCTTCTGAATGAAAGCTGCTTTGTTAAGGAGACAATTAGCAATGTGTTAAATCAAAAAGATTTAACATTTACTCTGTTTGTAAATATCCTTTTAGTTATTTGCCCCCACTTTACAAAACAGCAGAGCAGCTGGGTATGTGAGGCTTTTTAATGCCAATGCTGCCAGCCACGTTACAGAAGCCAGTTACCACAAGTAAACAGGTAAACTCTTAAATGCGATATTCTTGTTGCTTTTGTGGTGTTACCTTCTTAGGATAGTTGAAGGCATATGGATTTAATAACGAAGAAAATGTTAATTCATATACTAATATTGGCAGACATCTTTGTGCGGTCTGCGTGTACTTCTGACAGAATGTGCAGGTATTGGAAAAGCTCCAAACCACAAAGGAGACTTCTATATCCATGTCAGCAGATGGGATTGTATTTGAAAATGCAGGGTTGCAATAAAAATTTGGCCTACTGCTGGCATTATTCAGTTCCATGAGCTGTTAATGACCAGCTGTTTTCTGTATCCATGGTTACCCTGAATGTAAAAACATCCTTTTCCAAACTCTTTATCTGTATATTACTGTTTATTTATTTCGCAGTGCTACATGTAACTATGGAACAGTATTAAAGAAAGGTGTGCAATGCTACAATACTGTTTTTACCTAAGCAAATACACATAGGTGAAATACCTTAGGTACATCTAAATGGAAAAAAAAAAAAAAAAAAAGAAAAGAAAAGGCTTATTTCTTTACTATTGTTTTCTTCTACTGAATAATAGTTATAAAGAAATCAGTCACTGTATAGTCTAATAATGGTCTTACACTAAAAAATGTGATCATAGAAGACAAATTCACCATTTCAAGAAAAGGAATAAATTTAAACATTATGCATTGTAATACGTTGGCATTTTTATTTAAACATTGAAAAAACAAATATTGCAGACTGCTTTTTCAAACTCTTGAGGATTTTTTTTTTGCAATACTGATTCTTTAGCACCCAAGACACAATTTTTTCTGTGATGTTGTTGAGTTTCAATAGAATAGTCAGAATCAAATCATAAATATTCCTGCCAATGCTAAGTTATGTAAGATGGAGTTATGAAGTCCCAATAAACAATTTACAGGATTAATTGTCACAGAACATTATGTAGCTGTTAAGATACATAGAAAATTTTATGGCTATGACTGCCTTAGTCTTTGTACACAGCTTCAAAATATACCATTCCAGCAGAATTAAATATCTATTTATTATAAAGAATTATTTTTTCAGTAATAATTATTTTTCATAAGATTTGTAGGATATTAGTTATGTTGCATTATGCTTATAGAATTACTACAGCTAAGCACTGTGTTTAACACTTGTCTGCTGCTTCCTATAAATTCATTTATTTCAAATTTTTAAATATATTCCTACACTGCCAACCAGTCTAAGATATTTTCTACAGTTTTTCTGATGAAAATGTCCTGTTGTTGCCATGCAGCCAACTAAGCACTACTAAGCATCTTAATTTGAGTTAATAGTGAGGAGAAGATAGTATATCAAGAAAGAATTGGGATGCTTAAATAAATATGAAAGAGTGTCTTCATTAAAAGAGAATATCATGTTGAGTTTGCTTTCCTCTGAGTCTCTAAGGGCAGCCAAGTGAACTACCATCATGCATTTCAGAATGAGAATCTTCAAACCTTCTGAAGACCATTTAATGACAACATATTTCTTTTTTCACCTTTCGATAATAGATTTCACCTAACACCATAAAACCAATTTACAGTATGTAAGAAACACAGATATGATTTAGATTAGGAGTATGAGTGGTTATTAATTTTTGATACAAATTAAAATTCTTTTAGAAGTCTAGGTTACTTCAGAGATCTTTCCAACTTTGGTTGATATTTTTTAGGGTTTTTGTGATTTATATTTAAAACAAATTAAAGAATATTTTCAAAAAGATTATTTTTAATGCTGTTGTGGTTTAACCCAGCCAGCAACTAAGCACTACACAGCCGCTGACTCACTAACCCCTGCCCCCCCTCGCAGTGGGATGGGGGAGAAAATCGTGAAAAGAAGTAAAACCTGAGGGTTGAGATAAGAATGATTTAATAGAACAGAAAAGAAGAAACTAATAATGATAACACTAATAAAATGACAATGGTAATAATAAAAGGATTAGAATATACAAATGATGCACAATGCAATTGCTCACCACCCACCGATCGATGCCCAGTTAGTCCCCGAGTGGTGATCCCCCCGCCCCCACTCCCCCCAGTTTATATACTGGGCATAACGTCCCATGGTATGGAATACCCCGTT